>JAJJMA010230445.1:0-22001 GCA_023529015.1 Papaver nudicaule
TTTTTTTTTTGGGTTTTGGTTTAGAATTAAGTATATATATGTTAATTAGTGAAAGGGTATACTAGTCATTTCAAGTGTTAGTTGAGGGATAACTTAGTCATTTCATTGCAAGGGCTGAAAGGTAATTTCTGCGGCGCAAGGGCTCGCATACTCTCTCAAGGGCTCAAAGCAAGTTTCAAAACTTCACTGGACTTGAAACATGGGCTTAAGTCTGGAGGCAAGTATTTCTGAAGAAACGTGCCAGTATGAACTTGCTTATGTCAAATTTTATGCCGAAACTCTCATACGGCACACGACTGCAAGCAAAGAAATGAATGATGGTGAATACATGATTGTAAGAGCAAGCTTCAGATCCGTTTCATCACCACCGTTCAAACCCGTAGTGCAGGCCCTTCCTGGCCAAGCACTCAGTCATCAATTCATCATCAGCTCACAAGGCACAAGCTATGCACTCAATTATCAGCTCACAAGCAATGTCGTAGTCATTTTCGGTGGCTTTATTTTGCCAAGCGATTGAAGATTACCCATTAGCTAGATTTCACAGTGGAGTACTACAAATGCACTACCCTGCAAGGTTTGTTCTAAGTATAGAGGAATAGAGTTAACAGTAAGTTATCATCAACTGGCGTGGGTTGTTTGCATTCTACTTCCAATCTATTCTCATGGATTCTAACAATTTATATGGACATGAAACTTTGGTACAAGCAGGTTGTAACTCATGGAACTATGGAACCCGAATATAATGCTTTCAATCCTTCAGGCATGACTGGCACTACGAAAACAGTGCACTAGATTTCCAGAATTTAGACTCCGAAACCGCGGCAGGAATTTAACTACACAAATTTCAAGAATTAAACTGTAAATAAAAGAAATATAGACCCCAAGACTTGGGGATAAACAAACAAACAATTACTTCATTACCTCCACCACAACATTGGATTCAACACCTTCAAAGTTTTAAAAACCTAGCTACATTAGGTTCTGCCAATAAACTGATATTTCTACTAATATGAAGGCAGGGGCTGTTTAAATTCTTGAAAAGGAGCCCTACGGCCCCTACTATCCTGAGCTTGTCAGCCCAAATAAAGCAGAAGCAAGCCGAAAATCCTGCTTACTTCACTGCTAGTTTGGTTTCCCAACGAAATTAAAATCCTAACCTGGCAACCTATTCTACAGTTTGAATAAGAAAAATCAAGCTTCAGGAACTTGAAAACTTAATGACACAACCTGTTGAAGCCCATGGTGACATTCCTAACCGCATCATAATTTTCTTATTCAAAGCTTCGACTTTCTTAGCTTTAAGATTCTTCCTATTATTGCGTGGATCCATATAATCTTCCACAGTATATGAAGTTTCCAAAATGACTTTCAAGAACTCTTGCATGCTTGAGAACAAACTTGACAATCTTCAGCTCCTTTAGATACCCATTGAATTTCTGAATTTCGATTGACTTGAGGCATTCCAAACAACGAGGCACTATATTGAAGGTCAAAGTGTTCTCGCAGGCTTTGCCACTAAATTCGACCTACAACCCATGTTTCAAATTCAGACATATTATAACATAAATCAACAAGAGCAAGAAGTAGGCTATGATACAAACTGCGCAGTTTCTTTTCATGTTTTAATAAAGTAGCAATTGCAATGACAAACATATTTGAGTAGACTATTATACCCTATCGATGACTAGTGATTCCAAATTTGGAGAGAACTCCAGAAAGTTGAGCAATGTTTTCATTTGCAGGTAGCGGATATCATACACTTCCAAACGGATCAAATCATCAAAGGCTGGGAAACTTGCAGACAGAACCTTCGCGAGCTCGAGCATCTAATAACAAGGTATACAAAAAAAGATACGACAGTGAAAACAGATATACATGTTATTGATTGCAGTATAAATACGCATTGTACTTCCTTAGCCATGAGTTTGACTTTGTCTGCTTCAAGCTAAATTATTAGAACCTATTAACTATCCGGTTGGCCAAGTTAGAAGTATAACTCAAGTTCAGTCTCTTGAAAACCTAATCAACTTAGATTCTAAGAAAGAAACACGGAAAAGTAAGCAAGCATACCTCAAAGTAAGCACCTGAAATCTTCAAGACCTTTACATTGCATAGTTTCATTACAAACTTGGATAAAGGACGAAATGTGCTCTCTATGTCGCCATAGTTGTAATACAAATCTGCATCATGTAGCAACGGAAAACTATCCACGACAAAATCTTTCGGTAGCTTATCACAGAAAGTGAAGGACAATAGGTTTGGTGCATCAATCTTGACCTTGACATCTTCCATATTACTTCTCAAACAACCAGTTAGAGTGAAGGACTTCAGTCTAGGAGCTGAAACATGTATGACTCGAAACTGCCAACTACAGTCGGTCAAACACAGTTCTTCAAGCACTGGGCAACTAGAAAAAAGTTTCCCTGCCAACTTCCCATCAAAATATACAATATTCGTAAGCCTGAGGATTTTAAGTCTTGGAAGATAAATTGGTTCCGGAAGATCGAGCCTATCCTGTTGGTCAAACTGAAAATCTAACGTAGTCAATGACCCACAAGTGAAAAGGGAAAACGGAATCATATTGCCATTATTTGGGTACGAGAAACACCCGGAAAAAATGAACTCTTCAACTTCACATTCCATTGCCGTAGTGATCCATGCATCCACCCGCTTATGATCAAAATACCCATTACAATCGAGACAGAACTTCTTTATAGTTAACATATTGCGTTGAGCTAATACCCTATCCATAAAATCCATGAACTTGTTTGTCTCTAAGATAATGGCTTCTTTATCATAATCTTCATACCTTGTAAAAATGATTCTAGGAGGTTCCCATTTGCGAAAATCAAGAACCGGAACAGATACCCAGACATTCTTCCATCTTTGCGACAAAATACTAGTGGAAACGACACATTTGGTTGGAAGAAATGAGAGTATATGATGTACTAATGGGTCAGGCAGTTTACTAGCTCTGTCCTCCTCTCCCACTACGTTCATACTGTTGTGGTAGAAGTTCCTACAAAGTAAACCAAGATTGACTTTTTAGTTGTAGCTTTTCATGTTTAAACATATGAATGCCGACTAATTAACCACAAAATCCACAATCTAAAAATTCGCTATCATGTGGCACTATATGAAATCAAGTTGCATTTAGGGACACTGACACACAATCCAGACTATATACCGTGACACCCGATCCAGAAAGTTATAAATGCTACAAATGCATCAATTGGAAAAAATTTAAACAATAAACAATACACCAGGAGCAATCATTCAACTATTGAGCAATGATATAACAAGCACAATGTGGATATGGTTCCCATAATCTTCAGAATCTCTGAAGAAATGTGCATCTATGACTTTTTTTGCAACGTTTTTTCCTTCTTATGACCCTCTTTATTGCAACATTTTTTCCTTCTTTTGACCAAATCTAGAATGACTTCACTAATGAACAAAACTCGAATAAAGTTTTCTTTCAAGGTTAACCCAATTTTCATTTTGCAAAAAAAATCCGGACAAGAAAGCATAAGATTGAAGATGTAAGATAGAAAAATAGTCTATAAAAATAGGAAACCTTCACAAAAAAAAACAAAGAAAAGTTCATACCTCTAGTGTTCTTTGTCGTATAAGGTCTTTGTGAGAAATTGAGACTTGAGAGAGTGATGAATGATCTTCAACTCAATAGTTAGGGTTTTAGGGGAATCGGACGAGAAGAGGTATCCAACAAAACGACACGTAAAATAAAAGGGCACCCTGGAATGACAAGTGTAAATTTGTAAAAGAAGGTCAAAATGTTTTTTTTTCTTTGGAGTCAGTGAAGTGGTCAAGATTTCAGTTTCTCATAATCCCCTGGGAAAATTGTGTGAAAATTTATGTTAAACCTATTGGGCTATCTTCAGTTTAACTCAAGCCCATCTCTAGTACACGGGCCTAATCTGTTCTGGAGGTATCAAGGGACATAATCTCTAAGACAGTGACTAAATACAACCCTCAATAAACTAAATACAACCCTTTTTCTGAAAACAAAGTATTTGTAAACCTATATTGGTGTGGGTGTACAAAACCGACCATCATCTTCATCATCCATGTTCTTCTTGCATATTGAATTAACCATGGATGATTTGGATTTTTATGATTTAATGGGTCGACGTCAATCTCGTATTGATTTAGTGATTAGAAATGAATGTTCTTCCGCAGATCAGATGAGGTTATTATTTTTTTAATTATTTTAAAGATGAATACATCTAATTCTTAACTAATAGCATAATAGGTTGTCTGTAATATGAAATCAGTAGATTTGATTACAAAGTAGTAACCTATTATGTTCTAACTTATTATTGAGTAACATAACTTATTCCATTTGATCTTTTTCACAATCGCCATAATAGACAAACTGAGATCGTTTAATATGATCAAATTAATTAAATTAGTTTATTGAGTAGCACCCAAAAAAAAAACTTTGATCTGGTTGATTTAGAATTTTGTCTTTTAAATGAGTTCTGATTTTATAGATTGATGTAACAACCAAAAATCCGGCTTTGTATCAGATGGTCATTACTTCACTATCATCTTTTTTTAGGTGTGTAGGTTAGGTTGAGATGGATTGGGTGCTTAAAGAAACAGCAAGACAATAAAAGAGACGGTCATTACTTCACTATCATCTTTCTTTAGGTGTGTAGGTTAGGTTGAGATGGATTGGGTGCTCAAAGAAACAGCAAGACAATAAAAGAGACACAAGATATTTACGAGGTTCGGCACATAATGTGCTTTACATCCTCGGTTCCCCTATCACTAGGAGATTTCACTATGTATTTTCGGTTACAAGGATGGATGTTTAAATCACTATGTATTTTCGGTTTCACTGTGTGGCAAATGCTAACACAGTAGGTAATTCTCTCTCTGCCTCTCTTTCCTTGCCTTACATTGGTTGTCCTTTCTCCAATAACATGAGTTTTTCTTTTATAGTAGCCACCCTGGGTGTTCTTTAAAGGTGATTCACCCCTTGGCCTTGTGTGAATGGCTGCTGGAATTTGTAAGAGTGATATTCCCGCTTATCCCCGCTCACGTCTTGAGAATGCATGGCTGCCACGTATGTACCATCCCGCTGGAGTAGTCAGGCTCTCCACTTTACATGGCTGACACGTGCTCCTTTTGTAGACTAGGTTGTGAGCTTTCCTTCATCAAAGTGTGTGCCGCCCGCTTTAACCTTCGGGTCATCTTCTTCGCATGGATGACACGTGCTCCTATGCTGGGGTAAGTTACAGGCTTTCCCCTGCTTTCCCGCTCGGATCATCGGGTGATCTTCTTGCATGGGTGACATGTGCCCCTACCTATGCTAGGGTAGGTCACAGGCTGTCCCTTGCTTTCCCGCTTGAGTCATCGGGTGATTGCAGTCCCCTATGCGTCCCGTTCCATGTGTCATCAGTACTTCTGGTTTACACCGCCCGGTGGATGACACGTCTCCTTCTCATGCCTTGGAGTCGTGTGTACCTTTTGACTTTGCTGACTTGATTTGGACCCTTGATCATGCCTGGGGATCCATCTCAGATTTACTTCACATCTTTCTGCTCTATCTTCTTATCTTGCCCCTGACCTCGGAGATGCTGCCACGTGGATGGCAGATATCTGATGTTTACAGTTGCCCCTTTTCTTTGCACGTTCTACTGGGGTAGAATGGGAAAGAAAATACCCACGACTCTTCAGTTATGCTCCTTGATTGTGGTGACAGTTACAAAAAGCGGCTACAATCTAGGAGTCATTGATTATCCCATTTGTTCTTCCTCGTACCCTATAAATACTCTTTTTCCTTCCTTTTTCTCCTCTCGCTTTTCTTTCTTCTTGCTTTTTCTTTTCTGCCATTTGCTTTCTTCATCTCCCAGAGATTCTCTAACCCTTTTTCTGCCTTTTGCTTTCGTCGTTCATCAATCAATATCTTCAGGTAAGTTTGATTACTTTTCTTTTCGTTTCCTGACCTTTGCTTTGTGATGATCATAGTTTAAGAACACTGATTCTTTCAAAATATATGTATATTTGCCCCTGTTCTTAAAATATGATCATAACTCTTTGCTGTCATCGTTTGATCTTCTGGTGCTTGCCTGTCTCTTCCTTGTTATGGCCTTTTCCTTGCTTCCAACATTGTTTGGGGTGATATTTGCTTCGTTTGATTCTTTGCCCCTGCTGCTTGTTTCTTCACCGTTCTTGATTTCTAATTCTCTGCCCCGCTTCTGCTATGCACAGATGTCAGGTTCTGAAAGAAGGAGTTTGGAGCGGGATCGCGACCACGACCGAGACAAAGATCGAGAACGATCTCCTCGCGAACGTGGCCGGGACAAAGATCGTGGTCGGGAAAGAAGTCATGATCAGGAACGATCTCCCCGTGAAGCAGATGATAAATCGCGGAGGTCTTCGCGCCGGGATCAGGAACGTTCGTCCCGCCAGAGTTCTCCTAGGCAAAACCGGCCGAGTGAGCGTGATCCTTTTCGCCAGGGCCGTTCAAATGTTCAAGGTTTCGTTAGCGGCTCAAAGCGTCCCGCTGATGAAATGGTCGTGGCCCCATCCTGCAATCTTCCAATGTTTAAGGCTCCTCCAAAGAACTACATGCGCCCGAGGGACAGCTGGAAACCTTTGGACTTGGATGATTCTAAAGCCCGCCATGGTCTTCAAAATTTTGAAGTGAAATTTTATGGTGATGGTGATGATCTGACCTATGATATGATCAACATTTACCCGTATGACTACATGCATTGTGTAATTGCATAAAATACATCATGCAATTACACCCATTGATTTACCAAATCCTTAGATCTAGTTCACACACACACATACATGAATATCAAAGTAAAGCACACAAGAGACATTTTTAACGTGTTCGGAGCTTATCTAGCTTCCTACATCACGGATTTATTAGTAGTGATACTTGATAATTATACATAGGTTTTCTTGGTGTTCTTGAGGTGTTCTTGAGTTGGAGAAAGGAGTAGAGAAGAAGATCAGGTAGAGAGAGAAAGGTAGTAGAGGCCTCCCCTCTCACATTAGGGTTGTTTCCCTTTTATGTGAGAGTTACACGGCGAAGTTACATGATTACCCTTATTGGGAATCCTATGCTAGAGTTATTCTATGGTGTTTCATCTCCTAGGGAAGGCTAAGCTATAATCGTCCTGATCTTGCGCCATGTAGCGGACATACTTTAAAGTCTCACAATAACAGTCTATTCTCTCTCGCCGACAAGCATATCGGCGAGTGGTTATATCCTTCGGCGAGCTAGTCTACTTCTGGATAAGGATTGCTGACGCAGATCCCACTGAGTCAACAAGTCAACTCTGACAACCTGCCCATTCTGATATTCTCATAAATGCCCAACTAATGTACGGTCCTTTGCCGGTGACGTGTTCAATCTCGCTGATCATAGTCCGTCCTTCAAATCTTCGCTGGTGTAGCCTCGGCGGCCCTATACGCTAACCTCTTCATACCTGATACTCGCCGTGGTCTTCCTTGATGATTCTGTACTTCTCGGAGATAATCTTTTTACGCAGCTTCACCTTTAGGATGCTTTTATTTGTAGAAGGTACTTTCTACACTCACACATTGTCTGACAACTGTCGAGCAGATCAAGTGTGGTATGTCCCTTCCTTTGTACCATGGCCAGCTAAAGTCTGCCCTTCCTCCAATTTCTTTGAGGATTTGCGTCTCTGACTTATTCAAACGGGTGAAGATTCTGTCCTCCTGGCGAGGTCGTTTATCATCCCGTCTGTCATTCCATTGTGAGGGACGTTTATCTCCCTGCCGCTGATCATATCGCTGCACGGACGGTTGTGCTTCTGGCCCGCTCCTTGTATTTGGTGGGGCGACTTCCGTGGAGTTGGCTCTTTGTCCCGCTTCTGATCCTCGGTTGTGACCTCGGGGATTTTCCTTTTGGACTTCCTCGAGTCGTATGAAGCGCTCTTGTATCAGCCTTAGTTCTGCGATGGTAGTTGGATGCCTGAGTTGAAGTTCTGTAAATAAGAGGGATCCCCTTGGTAACCCGCTCTTGTAGGTCCCGATTGCTACTTCTGGGGGTACATTTTCTATCGCCAAACATAGCCGATGCCACCTGTCAGTGTAATCCCTGGTGCTTTCTCTAGGCTTCATGTCGAGTATGAACAACTTCTCCATTTCTACTTTAGTAGCTATGTTGTATACGTAAGCCTCCACGAAACTTTTGGATAGTTGGGCAAAAGATCCGATGGTATTGGCGGGGAGATTATCAAACCATTGTAACGCGGAGCCTTTGAGGCTCAAAGGAAAGAACTTGCACATGATAACCTGATCGAACTCCCATTTGGCCAGTGTCCTGGTGTAGTACTTCAGGTGCGTCGCTGGGTCCCCGCTACCATCAAAGCATTCAAAGGTGGATAGGGTGCATTTGGGCTGGATTTCTCCTCTTGCAATGGATGGGATGAAAGGTGATATGTGAGCTCCTCTTATTGCTTCCTCCAGCCGTCCGTGGCCCTGACTGCTTTGTAGCGCTTTCATTTGCTCCCTTAGCTGGTCATGTTGTTGCCGTACCCAGAGAATCTCCCCGCGAATATCACTTTTATGGCCTTGTGCGGGCATGCACGTGTCTTGACGAGTCCATCCTCCTGACATTTTTCCTGAAGTATACGTCGAGCCATCAAAATCTCCCACATGACTCTTGTAGGGGGTAAAACCCCTCGGAACACGTGTCTCGCATCCAGGAAGCCTAACCACACAGAGAGGATTGACAGCGAGATCTCGGACCAGCCTAAAGAAGAAGGTCACATAACGAGCAAAGCGAAGACTCGGAAGAAAAGGATTCGGACCACGTCGAAGGACCGAAGCCCATAAATCAACCTCGGAACGACAGCGAATAAACCGCCTTACTCGACAGGGACTGACACCACCACAATTGAGTCTTTTGTCTTTATTAGCTGTAAACCACCCAAGCTCGGCCTATATAAGGCGAGCTTGGAAAACTTTGTAGGGGTTGGATTCTTTTTGGGTTGAGCCTAAGCAGCAAGAGAGAGATTAGGTCTGTTATCTCCTCTGGTTCCTTAGGGTTATATTCATGTAACCACAACATCAAAATACATACAAATCTTCTTATATTTTGCCTTTACTGTCATAATTTTGGTCCTTAATTACTGTTCTAAGTACCTTCGGTACTGTTCTTGAGGTCTTCGCACCATTAAATCTCACTAAACTACTGTACGTATAAGTAGATCTGATGGATATGGCTCATTGAGTACCTATGCATATTTTCTACTCGTACAGTTTGGCGCTAGAAACAGGGATGATTAAAACAACTTAGGGTTTGCCTGTGATTTTTCGGGTTTCCAAATTTTTTGTTATATTTTCTAATCTTCTCAAAAGATTTTTCAAAAGTTTGTTTTCTGAAAGGAAGCTCATATACCTTAAGCATCTAAAAGACCTTAAAGGCTTTGGCATGTTTAAGAGTTTTTTGAGCATAGCATCAGGTGATAAAATCATCCATTAAAGAGTTTTCAAAACATTGGTATGATGAAGTCGATTTCCAAGAGAGGAAGTTATGCTTCGCTGTAAACCTTTAAAAACAGTGGAATCTAGCCTTGCGAAAAACGATTACAAATTCGTGCCATACATAAAAATCCATTTTTAGGGTTTTCAAATTTCATGCTATACATAAAAATCCATTTTTAGGGTTTTCAAATTTCATGCTATACATAAAAATTCATTTTAGGGTTTTCAAATTTCATGCTATATATGGAAATAAAACTTCATAAAAAGAACCAGATGGAAAGGGACGATTTGAGCTAAAAGACAAAATAAGCAGTTAGGGATATATCTAAAAAGGGCAAATATGACTTATATTAAATTTCATCTGAAAAAATCCGTTGCAGAGTAGATTTACATGGCCGACAAAGTACACTGCGCTAGCCGCCTTGGACCTCACGGGTTTTTTGTTTCTTGACAGGTCATAACCAAAATGGCTTCCCAATCGGAACACGCTCCGAAGCAGCGAGTAGGATCCTCGAAGCAAGGTACTGGATCGTCCAGACAGCACAACACCAGATTTTCGACCAGTAAAGGGTTATCTCCCGAGGTAGCGGCTAGCACAGTCCAACACCGAGAAAACATAAACGAGGACGAAGTGTTGATAGAGGACTTAGGCCCCGAGGGAAACAGATTTCCAGAGACTGAGGAACCACGCCAACAGCAAATACAAGAAGAAAAAGGGGAAAACGAGGAAGATGAGGACGAAGCATCTGATACTGAAAATGAAATACCCGAGCAACAACCTACCGAAGCAAATACGGCAAGAGCTGCAAAATTTAAAAAATTAATCTTGAAAAACAGAAAAATAAAAAAGCTAAAAAAACAGTTGGCCGAAGCAAACAAAAAGGTAGCGGAAAAATCGGCGTCCAACTACAAGGGAGGCATCGAAGGACACTCTCGTCCAAGTAACGCATCTCGGCCGAAGGAACCCTCCGAATCTAAAACGTACATAAAGGTCAAGGGCACCAGTAAAGGTCAAGGAATCACAGTATCAAGCAAGACCGAACCTCCAGCGTACACGAAGGCAAGCATACATACATTCAGCGAAGGTAACTCAACGAAGAAGGATGCAGAGGCAAGAGCACTACAGCAAGTAATGATGGATCAAATTAAAGCACTCCGAGCAGAGCTTTTTGACAACCGAATCCAATCGAGTGATAGGATTAAGCTCACTCATGCCATGAACGACGTAAACCGCTCTCCACTAAGTTTGGAAATCCTTTCATTACCAATTCCAGTAAAATGCACGATGCCCACCTTCACCTCCATCTTCGACGGTACGGGAGACCCCACTGTACATATCAAAATGTATCTCCGAGTCTTCCTAGCCTACGCCAATCGGGATGAAGTGCTTTGCAAATATTTCCCCTCTAGCTTGAAGGGAGAAGCTCTCGCATGGTATGACAACCTTGGAGCCGGCTCGATCTCATCCTTCGAGGAGCTTTCCAAAGTTTTTATACTGCATTTTCTATACAACAACTCCTCCAAGCCTGGAGTGGAAAAACTATCCAGCATTCGGGTACGCCCAGGAGAGTCGACCAAAAGTCTAACGAGAAGATGGACTGAGCAGTGTGTAGAGGTGGGAAATGGAGCTACGGAAAAAGATAAAGTTCGAGCATTCCTCAACGCTCTAGACAAAGATCATCCTCTATACGACAGACTCTTTTCAAAGAACCTCGAGACGCTACAGGACCTCCGGAAATACCAAAAGGAGCGAATTACCTTGGAGGAAATAAAAGAACAAGCAACCCTGGGAAATGAGACAATCTTAAAGCAGGTCCACTCCATAAACAACTTATCGCTTGAAGGCCGAGGACAAGCAACAAACACTCAATTCGGGGACCCGTCGAAGCGAGGAAGACAAGATGACAGTGGTCGATATGGGAACGAAGGAAAATTTGGCGACGACAAGTACCATGATAACAGAAAGTACAATGACAACCGAGGAAACAACCCTCGGGGAGAGTTCGAAGGAAACAGTAGCCAGCAAGGACAAGGCAACAGAAAATTTGGGGCGACTAAACCAGGATTTCCTGCATTCCACGACAGAAAGCTTCCAAAGCTCTGCGTACCCATCGAAGATGCTCTTCGGATCATCGAGCAATCCGAATTTGCCAGCGAGATAAGATATCCTCGAAGTAGGGGAAACCAACCGAAACACACAAAAAACTCGAGAGACTACTGTCAATTTCACAAGTTTTTTGGACATACCACCGAGGACTGTGTCACGGCACTGGATCAAATTTACTTCTTTATCGCCAGAGAACAGTTCAAGCACCTACTAGAGCTACCACAACCACCACCAAATCAACCGCTACTCAAGGAAGAGCCAAAGCATGAAGCCTATGTGATTACCATCGACAGAGATATTCCAAGGTTCGGAGCTTGCAATTCCATAGTTCATACGAAGGGGCTAGAAGGAATCCAGACTGGACGCATCCACAAAAGGGATTTGGAGGGAAAAGAGATACTCAGTGTGGTCACAAAGACTCGCTTGGAGGAATGGCAGAACCAGCCCGTGTTCTTTTCAGCGGCAGACATCCCCAACGGGGGCAGAATGCATAATAATCCTTTGGTTATTACCCTTCAGATGGGAAAGATAGCCATGACTAAGGTATTGGTGGACCATGGGAGTTCTGTGGATATATTATTCGGGCAAACATTTGACAAGATGAAGGGTAAGAAAGCTGCTTTGGTACCTTCGGTATACAACATATTTGGCTTCAATGGAAAGCCGTCGACACCTCGGGGAGAACTAATGCTCACAATTCATGCTGGTAGCCAAAAGTAACCAACTTTAGTTTGCGTGGTAGACATAGACTCTCCTTACAATGCCATCGTGGGTAGACCATGGTTGCATAGCATCATGGGTGTCGCATCTACCTTGCACCAAAAGATCAGGTTCCCAACACCAAGAGGGATTGCGGAAATCCCAGGTGATCCTTCCGAGGCTCGGGCATGCCACGAAATCGATGTACAAGCAAGAGAAGCGAGTAAGGAATGCTCGGAACAAGTCAAGAACCCGAGGATATCAGATGAAAGTATAGCAAAGTTCATAGCTGACACTGAAGCTGGGATGCTAAGTATGAAACAAGAAGGAAGTGAAGAGAACCAGCGTCTGGAAAACAGAGAACAATTCCTCGTGGCAACATCCAACCTCCAGACTCCGAATGAACAACTAGGCTAGTCTAGTGAAGGCAAAAACATCCAGTAAGAACCGTTCTGGGTTGGACCATTTGTCATCGAAAGGCAACTCGATAATGATACTTATAGCTTGATTAACCTTGAAGGACAAAGATTGAAAACCCCAATGGAGGGGAAGTACATGAAACACTTGGTTTAAGAAAGTAATTCCATTTGTAAGCAACATCCGAAGAGATTTAATAAATGAAAATTGCACTCATTGATGCAACTCCCATCGAAGTCAAACTCCAAATACTGTCAGCACCATCGCAAAGGCTGTAACGCCAAAGGCAAAAAACGCCAAACAGGCTGTAACGTCAAAGGCAAAAAACGCCAAACAGGCTGTAACGCCAAAGGCAAAAAACGCCAAACAGGCTGTAACGCCAAAGGCAAAAAATGCCAAACAATAAAAAAGACCTCGAATAGCAGGCACAGAGCCGATGACCATATAAAACGTAAGGGTCCTACGAGTTATATGGCACGGTCCTCTGCCCACAAGACACCCCGATAGCGGTGAGCACTTTGAATCAAGGCTACAAAAGCCGACGATACACTCGTACTCACTACCAAATGGCCACGAGGACTGCACGTTCTCGGGCGCCGAGGGGACGATAAATGGGATTAACATCTACCTATAGAGGAAGATGGAACCCCGATGCAGTTGATTTGCTTGCATTCACAAGCAAGTTACTTGACCAAGGGACCTCCTCAAAACAAAAAACAGTCCCGAGGAGGGGCATAACAATAGAAACATAAACAAAATAAAATTCTCTCTCTATATATATATATATATACATATGCAAATGCAGGATACGAAGCGTGATGACAAAAAAGCGCGTATAAGCAAAATAGCGCGGACATAACTACAAAGGAATAAAACACAAATACACAAGCTAAGGGCGTAAATTATCCTTTGAACAATCAGCACTATCACGAGGGGCGTCCTCGGAGCCATGAACGGATTCGCTCGAACCATCACGGGTACCCTCGGTGGCATTACTAAGACTCCTTGAATTACCACCTCGAGCAGCATCACCGTCATTACCACCATTAGCTATCCTTAAAAACTTCTCCAGTAGGCCCCTCCTTCGAAGCTCATTTCTAGCCCAGGCCACATAAACTTCCTGAGGGAGCAGATACTCATCTATGGGAGACACAACGTCTGAGTCACGCGCACCAATAGCCCCATATGTAGGAGGTTCAATACCGATGGTTCTGAAAAGACACCGACCATGCTTTCGGCAGGCCATGCTGGTAGCAAAGGCAGTAGTCAATGCAGATTTGGTAAGAAGTTCTTCTACAGCTTGACCATGTCTTAACTTATGGTTCACAAGGGCAAAACCGACCACCATATCCCTCACGCTTGCCTGACACGCAAGGCGAAGCTCCCGTTCCTTGGATAAAAGCTTAGCATGATTCGTCATTTCTTCGGAACGACGCCTGCGTTCAAGCTCAAGCTCTTGAGCAAGTCTAGCCGAATCAGCAGAACGACGCTGGCGTTCTTCGGATAATTCTTTAGTCAACTGCTTAACCCTGCTCTCGGCCTCCAACTTCAGCTCGGATTCAGTCACCAGCTGACTTGTGGCATCGTCCCTCGCCGTCACGGCATCAACAGCTTGCTTCTTCAAATTAGCTTCGATGCCTGAAAACGAAAGCAACAAAAATAAGAATAACAAGACAGCGACTTATCTAGGGCTACAAAGTAAGCAGAAAAACAAAGGGAAATTTGGGTTAGCTCCCTACTCTCTTTGAAAACCATATATTCAGCAACCTGGTGCTGATTAGTAAAGCGAGGGACCGAGGCATTCTTTCGGATATCCTCAGAAGTAATGACCCCACTTTTGGCTAATTCTATTCGGTACTCATCAACAAGAGCAGCAGTCTGGACGTTCGACTTGTTTGCCGAAGCAAGTTTTTGGCAAAAATCAGTACAACTTCTTTTTAGAACATCATTTTCAGTAACTAGCTCCTTATTAACATTCTGCTGTGTAGACAGTTGCACCTTCAACTCTCTGATCCTCTCCTCTAACCTTTCAATTAAAACCCTACCTGAGGCACTGACCGACCTCTCCAAGCGAGCTGCATCCCGCTCTTGCGTCAATCGAGTCACATCCATTTGGAAAAAATGATTTTCCCTGGACAGCAACGTGTTTCTATTTCTCATTTCCTCGAGAAGGCGCTCGGCTTGATCCCCTCTTTTCCTCTCATCTACATAAGTTCTTTCGGCCTCTTGCCTCCTCGCCCTGTAATAATTTACATCTTCCAAAGCTCTATCCCTTTCTTCCAGCAACGTAGCATTATCGCTACGATAGCCTTCGTTAATTGAGGCAATTTGAGACGATTGTCGGCCATTTCGAAGCCGATCAATAGCCAATTGAGCCTTCTGAAGTTTTTTCTCGAGCTTTTCCAGCTCGCCTTTTCAAAAGCAAGTAGCAAACCTGTTTTTAGCAATGCTGCAGCAAACAGATGCTCCCAAAAAACCAACAGGAAAATAAGGGACTTACATATCGATTGTTTCTTCGCCTCAGCACTGCGAACCTTCTCCCGAGCCAGCTCCTCCTGCATCCGATGAAACTCTCGTGCATGATACTCGGTTTCACCAGCTTGATCAAAGTTGTAAGCTAGAAGACCAGTGGCATGATAATCGCCCTAGTAAAAAGTAGCAAAAACTATAAGAAAATAGATTAACAAAGTGCTTCAGTAACATCAACATGAACAACAAAAACACAACTCACCGCCTGAACCATGGACAAACTCTCCTCATAGGACAAGGGAGGATGGCGAAGATTATATTCGGCTCGAGGACAATCACCTCCGAAGAGATCGCCAAGCTTTTTGCAGAAATCCGGATCTAAAGGCTGCCCTAAGGGATCCGAAGCATGAGCTTCAAAGCGAGTTGAAACCTCGGTAGTAAATTCGCCAGGATAATAATCTTCAAACAAAACTTCCTTAAACCTCTCGGCAGTATAGGATTGCCTATATCTGCAAGCATAACTCGTAGGAGATGGAAACATCGAACTTTGTGGAAAACTGGCGACAAGCTCTTTGGAAGAATCCATCTCAACATACGAACCATCCTCTTGGGGAACAAGGAGGTCCACTGGCGTAACAATCTTCTCTGAAGAAAGAATAGAGGTGTACGAGTAGAAAATCTGCATAGGTACTCAATGAGCCATATCCATCAGATCTACTCGTACATATAGTATTTCAGTGAGATTTAATGGTGCGAAGACCATAGAACAATACCGAAGGTACTTAGAACAGTAATTAAAGACCAAACTTATCACAATAAAGGCAAAATATAAGAAGATTTGTATGTATTTCGATGTTGTGATTACATGACTATAACCCTAAGGAACCAGATGAGATAACAGACCTAATCTCTCTCTTGCTGCTTAGGCTCAACCCAAAAAGAATCCAACCCCTACAACGTTTTCCAAGCTCGCCTTATATAGGCCGAGCTTGGGTGTTTTACAGCTAATAAAGACAAAAGACTCAATCGCGGTGGTGTCAGTCCCTGTCGAGTAAGGCGGTTTATTCGTTGTCGTTCCGAAGTTGAGTTCTAGGGCTTCGGTCCTTCGACGTGGTCCGAATCCTTTCCCTCCGAGTCTTCACTTCGCTCATGTGTGGCTTCTCCTTCTTTAGGCTGGTCCGAGATCTCGCTGTCAATCCTCTCGGTATGGTTAGGCCTTCTGGATGCGAGACACGTGTTCCGAGGGGTTTTACCCCCTACAAGAGGGCTCGCCAAAAACATTCGTGGAGGTTGCTATCGCTGAGGCAGAGGCACTAAACGCAATCTTCGGCGCAGAAGAAGTCGAAAGAACAAATTCCGAGGCAGCACCAGCACTCGAGGCTGCAGGGACAACATCCGAGGCAGAGGCACCACTGACGACAGAGGACAGGGTAGTCCGAGGGTTTGTAGCGACCACCTCCTCGATAACCATCTTAGTCGCCGTCGAGGTTGGAATTTTCTTATCAGCAATAGTAGCCTTTTTCGGAGGAACCGTGGTAGCCTGACGACGACTAGTTTGAACCCCCTTCAGAATCGTTTGCAATGCAGATTTTTTCAGCGGCCGAGAACCTTCGGGATTTCCCCCATAGTTAAACTTCATCAAATCGCGACTGCGGTTTACGGCACCTAAAGGCTGTCCCTGCAGATAAGGATCCGTCTTCCTCAGGAAACAAACAGAGGCAAGTATGAATACTTCGGAAAAGAACGAAAAGAGAGTATTTGTTACCTGCTGCATAGTCTCCTCATTAGGCCGAGGACGCTTTAGGGTGCCCGAGGGCTCGATGACGACATCCTTGCCCTTGCCCGAAAATGAGCGAGATAACCTCCTGTCCTCGTCAGAAAAGCAAATAGAAAACAGGTGTCGAGTCTCAAACTCGTGGCCTACCTCGAACTCAGTCCGAACAATGAATCGACCAGAGTCCTTCCAACCTCGGAGTATAAGACCTTTGAGTAGTATAGGCTCCGAAGAACAGTCTTCGTCCAGTGAATAATCTAAAGATTCAGGGAGAATGTTTCGGCTACCATCCACCATCCGAAAGCTAACCCCCCAAGGAGCTAACTCATTGTCTATAGTCAGAATGGGCTCGTAGTGTTTAAAGAAGTTCTCGGCGGTATAATAATACTTCGCTGTAGACCCGGCAGGAGAATTATTTTCAGACTGAAGAACCCACTGATTAATAAGGTAGATTGCACTACAAGTAAGTTGCATCACACCTCGAGGTTGAGGAAGAGAACAAAGGATTTCAAGAAACAAAGGATTAGCGGATCGATAGAGAGGAAGAAGCAACCCAGCAGTTATCTGATGAATCGTCACCACAAGTATATCTTCGCTACACTGATACTCTCCGACCAATTCTGGAGTCAATCTGGGAGAATCAATGGACTCGATTTGAAAGCCCCTTCCACCAGGATACACGCCATTTAGCCTTAAAGAAAGGGCCTCAATCATGGAAAAGGTCGGCATGGAAGATGTTAATGGGGAAAAGCAACACCGCCGGCGATGGAAATAGCAGAGGCAACTTGAGAATAAAGAGGGAAGAAGGGAAAATCCCAAAGAAATTAACTTTATGAAAGAAAAAGTCGATTAAAACAATGGGTCGAGAAGAAAAGAATGGAAGGATCGCTTGATATGAAGATGCCAGTGAAGAAAGTTTCACGGAAAAAAGGCCGCCGGCGCCAAGGAAGATGAAAACGAAAGGTCTAAAAGATTTTTAGAGGGAGAAGCGAAACTTAAATAGTGAGAGGAAACCGACTCTACCGGTCAGAAGGTGAAAAGCCACGAGCTTAGGAGAACGTGTCATAAAGGAAAATACACACCTGGCAGGTAATAGGGATACTCGACAAAGAGGTGGCAGAAAAGGAAATTTCCTCTCCTCACATCTTCGATACAAGGAAAGGAAAGAGGCAAACTGTAGGGGGTAAAACCCCTCGGAACACGTGTCTCGCATCCAGGAAGCCTAACCACACCGAGAGGATTGACAGCGAGATCTCGGACCAGCCTAAAGAAAAGGTCACATAACGAGCGAAGCGAAGACTCGGAAGAAAAGGATTCGGACCACGGCAAAGGACCGAAGCCCATAAATCAATCTCGGAACGACAGCGAATAAACCGCCTTACTCGACAGGGACTGACACCACCACGATTGAGTCTTTTGTCTTTATTAGCTGTAAACCACCCAAGCTCGGCCTATATAAGGCGAGCTTGGAAAACTTTGTAGGGGTTGGATTCTTTTTGGGTTGAGCCTAAGCAGCAAGAGAGAGATTAGGTCTGTTATCTCCTCTGGTTCCTTAGGGTTATATTCATGTAACCACAACATCAAAATACATACAAATCTTCTTATATTTTGCCTTTACTGTCATAATTTTGGTCCTTAATTACTGTTCTAAGTACCTTCGGTACTGTTCTTGAGGTCTTCGCACCATTAAATCTCACTAAACTACTGTACGTATGAGTAGATCTGATGGATATGGCTCATTGAGTACCTATGCAGATTTTCTACTCGTACAACTCTGGTGCCTTGTGTTCGCTCCCCGCTGCTCAGAGGCTGCTACGATTTTCTTCTCAGTATTCGGTCTAGGCTCCGTATGGGAGTTAACTTCATCCTCTAGCTGCACTATGGGAGTGAGTCGGGTCACTCTAGCTTTAAGCTTCACGTTCTCTTCGGCTAATATTTTCAAGGCTTGGGCGTATTCTTGGTTCTGTCCTGTCTGGGCCGTCTTGTTGGCTTCCTTTTGAAGATCATTAGAGCCTCCATTGTCGGGGGTATGCCTTTCGCCGCTTCCTGTGTCGTTGGTGGGGTTTCGCTCATCTGGTTCTGCTATCGCTTGCTCGGCGGGCGCCACTATCTCCTCCAATTGACGTCTCTGGTCCATGGATATTTCTTGAAATCCTGCAGCAGATGTGTTAGTCATTTTCGGGTTGTGCCGGGGAATTTCGCCCGCATACGTTATGCTTTGGCGTGCCTTCGTGATTTCTTTAGCCGTGGATTCTGCGACTTTCTCCACTCGCCTCTGCTCGTGGGTGCATGCTTCCTTCTCTGCGGCTGTTATTGCTGCTGCTGCTATAGTGGCTGCGCTATTCCTGGTGACCTGGCTTTGTACAACAAGGGCCTGATGGTGGGAAATGTCCTCTCTGTTTGATTGCGATCTGGTTCTCCGTGGTGAGACTCCAGCAACCGACAGTTCCACATTTGTTGTGCTTCTTCCAATAATGGCTTTACTGGTAGCACCTCTATCGGGTTGGGACGCTGATGGTCTTATCATATCTCCTTCATTCGCTTGTATTTGCTGAGTGACTTTCATCTTTGGCACTTCCTTATCCATTTGTTTCTGCAAGAAATAAGATCAGAAAAACAAAAGAGTATGGGGTCAGACGTTTTTGTTGCTGACGGATCGTGTGAGCTCAAGTGGTTACACCATCTTGCCACTAGGAAGAATAAATTCTTTTACTTAGTCCCTGTTTCTAGCGCCACTGTAACAACCAAAAATCCGGCTTTGTATCAGACGATCATTACTTCACTATCATCTTTCTTTAGGCGTGTAGGTTAGGTTGAGATGGATTGGGTGCTCAAAAAAACAGCAAGACAATAAAAGAGACACAAGATTTTTACGAGGTTCGACACATAATGTTCTTTACATCCTCGGTTCCCCTATCACTAGGAGATTTCACTATGTATTTTCGGTTACAAGGATGGATGTTTACAATCAAGAACTGGCAAATGCTAACACAATAGGTAATTCTCTGTTTGTCTCTCTTTTCTTGCCTTACATTGGTTGTCCTTTCTCCAATAACATGAGCTTTCCTTTTATAGTAGCCAGCCTGGGTGTTTTTTAAAGGTGATTCACCCCCTTGGCCTTGTGTGAATGGCTGCTGGAATTTGTAAGAGTGATATTCCCGCTTATCCCCGCTCACGCCTTGAGAATGCATGGCTGCCACGTATGTACCATCTCGCTGGAGTAGTCGGGCTCTCCACTTTACATGGCTGACACGTGCTCCTTTTGTAGACTAGGTTGTGAGCTGTCCTTCATCAAAGTGTGTGCCGCCCGCTTTAACCTTCGGGTCGTCTTCTCCGCATGGCTGACACGTGCTCCTACCTAGGCTGGGGTAAGTTACAGGCTGTCCCCTGCTTTCCCGCTCGGATCATCGGGTGATCTTCTTGCATGGCTGACACGTGCCACTACCTATGCTAGGGTAGGTCACAGGTTGTCCCTTGCTTTCCCGCTTGAGTCATCGGGTGATTGCAGTCCCCTATGCGTCCCGTTCCACGTGTCATCAGTACTTCTGGTTTACACCGCCCAGTGGATGACACGTCTCCTTCTCATGCCTTGGAGTCGTGTGTACCTTTTGACTTTGCTGACTTGATTTGGACCCTTGATCATGCCTGGGGATCCATCTCAGATTTACTTCACAGCTTTCTGCTCTATCTTCTTATCTTGCCCCTGACCTCGGAGATGCTGCCACGTGGATGGCAGATATATGATGTTTACAATTGAAGTAGATGAAGGGAAAGTGCTAATTGTAGGTACCAGAAATCTGAGGGACACGTGGCACCATCCTAAGGGTGGTAGCAAGTTAGTGAATACACCGAGAGGTATGGGATAATCCTTAAAAGTAACTGACCGCACCCTACTTAAGGATGAGACGCATGTAAAGTGCGACAGACCAAAAACACGGGTAAGGTTGAGGGTACTACAGAGGCATTAAATGCCAAGCCAGAAAGAGGAATACAACTGTTTGGCACCAGTCAAACTTAGGGTTCTACTTGGTTTGCGGTCAAACAATCTGGAACCTACAAGACTGAGAATATCCTCTGGAAGGTCCCAGTGGGGCTGACCTCAAAGGATACTCTCAGAGAAGGCACGGTACGAGAAGAGCTAAAAGGAGTCATATTCTAGAAGGTGCATTGCAAGGGAAATTCTGAGAGATGGCATAACTAGAAGATCGGAGGCCAGAGGCTATACGATGTCTAAGGAAGGCTCAGAGATACCTCTGGGAGGTATCTCAGAAGACTAACGTCCAGAAAGGAATACTCCCAGAAGGGATTGTGTATCTCGAGGAATAAATAGAAATAGTTTAGTTTCCATAGCCCTTGTAACACTAGAATATGTACTACCTTACCTTCTTGCCTATAAATACCCAGCTCTTGAAGAGTTAAAGGACCAAGTTAGAACTCACAAGGGAAACCCTAGGAGACCGGATACAACATCCTACAACTAGGTTTGAGACTTGTGAAGTGAGAACTTGAAGAAGACTTGAAGACTTGAAGATAGTAGATCAAGATTTGAAGAAAGCTTGAAGACTATTTAGTTAATTGTGAAGGTAGCTAAGCCTTGTAACCACACTCATGATTAATGAAATGCCAAGGATGTAAGCCTCCACCTTGAGGAAGAACCTTGTTAAAAAACATGCTTGTGTCTTGATTCTTTTACCTTTCTTGCATTTACTTATGTTTGATTGTCTTTACTTTATCTTAGATGTGTTTATGCTTAAGTGTTCTTGAGTAGATCTTCATCTAGGACCATTGGGTGTGATCTCAGAGATTTCTAGACTCATATTTTGGCGCTAGAAACAGGGACTAGGTAAAGGATTTATCCTTCCTGGTCTATTTCTAATCTTTTTTCATCTGTCTCTTAACCAAACCTTTACTGTGAGGAAGAAAAGCTCCTGGATCTCATAGATCTCACAGGAAAGCTTAGTATTCTTAGTAAAGGTGAGACCTTTTATGATTTTAAGTGTTAAAAGTTGCTTCTTTACTAGTTGTTTGTGAAAAATC
>JAJJMA010230445.1:22101-52704 GCA_023529015.1 Papaver nudicaule
TTCTTGTTGTTGATTTCTTCCAACAGCAGACATATTTGAAACTGAAATCCATTTTAGATCTGGTTTTTTCTTCAAAAAACACCATTAATGGAGGGTAGAAGGTTTTCTGAAAAGGTTCTCTGAAAAGTACTATCTGTACTATCTTTTCTTGTTTTCGCAGACTACTGATGTCACTGACATCACTTTCAAACAAAACCTGACGGCCCAACTACCCAGTTTTAACTTATCCAATCATTTTTCCTGTCTCTTTCTGTAGTTGTTTTCAAAATGTTTTGAAAAAGTGTACGGATTTCTTGGATCTCTGAAACTGTCAGATTACAACTAGCACTTGTAGAGTCATACTCTGACAAGAAGGTTATATTTTGATTTTGTTTTTCAGGAGAAGACATGAAGACTGCGAGTACCACGGGCTCTGGAAGGGACCCTCCGAGGAGGACAACCAGAAGTGGATTGTAGGAGGCGGGTCGTGAAGTCCCAGAGGATACTGTCGCCTCTGGAGAAAGTGCACCACCAGGTTTTCCGGCAAGGGTGCCTCATAATACCGGTAATGGGGTTCTGGGGAAGACCACCAGCACTGTAGGAAAGGAACCTGGGGCACAAACGAAGAAGGGTACTGCTAGTGGCATACCTGTGAAGACTAAACCTTTGACAGAGGTTTATCACGCCAAGCCCCCTCAGAAAAACCTTGCCTACAACGGTTATGAGGGAGGGAGTTGACTCTCAGAGAGAAGAAGAGGACTTGGATCTGCACACGACAGACTCGAACAGTTCTATTGAGGCTTCTCTGGAGGGAAACAATCGGATCATCGACGCTCTAAACGGACTTCCCAGAGGGAAGGTCGAGAAGATGCCTCGGGGAAAGTTGGACCTCCCAGAAAGGTTACCATAGCCTCAGAGAGACAACGTGAAGGTACCTCTGGGAAGGGTGAACCCTCCAGAGGAGCAAAGAAGACCTCCAGAGCAAATGGCCATTCTGGAGTTGACAAAGCCACCCAGAGGGTGAGGCCAACTCGTGCCGAGAGGGGTAAGTCTGTGGTCAGAGACCCAGAATCCACCCAGAGGACACTCAGAGAGCAAGAAGAAACAAGATCAGAACTCTGAGGAGGAAGATCCTTAAGCTCTCTGAGGCTAACAAGAAGCTAAGACAAGAAAAGGTCGTGATTACTGATAGTGACTCGTCTAATTCCTCAGACAAGGAGGAAGAAGACAGGAGGAACTTAAGGTATAAGAGACCCAGAGATGATCCAATCCCTGAAGTGGATCTGGATGACTCCTCAGAGGATGATTCTGAGGAGGGCTATGCTGAGCCATCTCTGACAGACATCCTGGCAGCCCGAGAAAGAAAGATTCGGGAGCTGGAAGAAGAGGTTAATCTCAGGAAAGCCATGGCGGCAAGTATTGAGGACAAACCAGAGCTTATCAGAAAGGAGGGAAAACGATTGGCAGAGGTAATGGAAGATGCTAAGCGCTCACCATTCGCCTCAGAGATCAATGCTTTCCCGATACCCAAACGATGTACATTGAACTTCCAGAACAAGTTTGATGGCACGGGTGATGCTATCCAACACATAAAGGATTATGAAATGGCTCTAATGCCATGGCAAGATCGACAAGGGGTTATGTGTAAATTCTTTCCCGGGACCCTCAAAGAAGAAGCGTTAACTTGGTTTAACTCCTTAGAAAAAGGAAAGATCAAGTCGTACGAACATCTCCAAGAGGTCTTCTTAGAGAATTATATGCATAACAGCAAAGTCAAACCCGGAATTGAGCGACTATTCGTCCTCAAAAGAGGAAGGGGAGAATCCCTCAGAAGCCTAGTTGACCGGTGGAGGAAACTATGCGCTGAGATAGGGAAGGTCCCAGCAGCCTATGCTATCATTGGTTTCAAGAATTCTCTAAACAAGACTGACCCTCTCTTCGTCAAGCTATGGAATGAGACTTCAGATAATCTGGGAGATCTCAGAAGAATTCAAGAGGAATTCATAGCACTTGAAGAGACGCAGGATGGCACTTACGACAAGTTGCTCTCTGGGAACATGAGTAGAGGAGCAAACGTGGTTGAACCACAATCCAACGTCACTCATTCTCAACCTCCTGCTGCGGTCCCCACTTCTCAGATCAAGAGAAACAAGTCCAGAGAATTCAGAGGCAAAGGATCAGCTAAGGACAACAAAAAACAGGATTTTGACGATGCCACTTACACTAGATTCAACGTTCCAAGGTCCACCATTTACAAGGAAATCAAGGGCAAGCTCCCCCTTGAGAATCCAATTGGAAAGGGCATTCAACCTGACTATTGCAAGAACAGTAAGGATTACTGTGAGGGGCATGAATGGAATGGCCACTCTCTCGATAAATGTAGGCATTTAAGGAGAGAGCTGGAGAAGTTAGTAAGTAGTGGAGAACTCAAGAAGTACATTGCCAAAGATTCTGGGAATGCCCAGAAGGCAGTGGAAAAAATATTCAGGGTTGAGATGCCCAGAGAGGCACAACACCTCAACTGCAACACTATTACCCATTCTGTAGAAATGCCGTCAGAATCATCTCTGGGGCAGCACTCTCTGGAGAGAATCCATAAGAGAAATGCAAATGGGGAAGAAATATTCAGTATGGCTCTAGAACTCCCCATGGAGGAATGGATGAAAAGAACAGTTTCATTCTCAGCTTCTGAGGTGCCTCAGAATGGGAAGACTCACAACGATCCTCTGGTAGTGACCATGATGATCGGGTAGTGGGGCATCCCAAAGATTCTGGTGGATGGAGGAAGCTCCGTGGAAATCCTGTTCTACAGCACATTCATGAAGATGGGTCTGAAGGATGAGTGCCTAATCCCCTCTACCTACATGGTATACGGATTCAATGGATCTTCCACTAAGCCCAAAGGAGAAATAACTCTAGAAGTACACGCTGGAAAAATCATTACCTCTACGACCTTCTGTGTAGTTGACGTTGTTTCACCCTACTCTGCCATCATGGGCAGATGGTGGATTCATGGTATTAAGGGAGTTGCTTCCACTTACCATCAACGACTACGATTTCCCACCCCAGAGGGAATAGCTGAGATCATGGGAGACCCCAGAGAAGCTAGATACTGCTCAGAGGTAGATGTCAGAAACTGCGTGGAAAAAGTTAACACTCCCAGAAATACCAAGAAGAGGATTCTGGAGCAGGAATGCCAGAAGCAATTGATGAATTCATCGAATGTTCCACCTCTGCGAGGGTAATGCGTCAAGCAATCAACAAAAACAAGGGAATTGGGGACAGAGAAGAGGAGGAGGCCATCAGACTAGCTTGCCTAGAATCAATGATCCAGAAACTCAAGGAAAAAACTGTCCACCAGGTCTCTGAAGATGCCCAGATGGCTGATGCCTCTGGAAAGTTATAGCAATCAAAGGCTCAGACTGAATTAGGCCCTCAGAAGCCTGTATTCTGCACGTCTGAGCCGACAAAGGAAGTAAATATAGGAGGCCCAGACACACCAAAAATGGTTAAAATTGGGACGCTCCTAGATTCTGACCTTGAAGAAGAACTCGTAGGGATTTTGATGAGATATGTCGACGTATTTGCATGGAAGATGGAGGACATGCCGGGAATCGACCCCGAATTATGCCTCAAACATCTGGGAATCCCAACAGACATAAGCCATCATCATCTCCGAATCCATCCAGGTGTCAAACCTGTGAGACAAAAAATTCGAAAGATAGCCCCAGTATATCAAGAAGCAGTCCAGAAGGAGCTTCAGAAGATGGAAAAGGCTGGAATCATTCGGGAGGTGCAGTACCCTCTATGGATCTCCAATATGGTACTTGTCCCGAAGAAAAACAACGCTGGGGTACGGATATGCATCGATTTTAGTGATCTAAATAAGGCATGCCCCAAGGACAGCTTCCCACTCCCGAGCATAGATCAACTAGATGATGCTACCTCTGGGAATGAACTGTTATCATTCATGGATGGTTATTCTGGCTATAACCAAATCCCTCTGGCACAAGAAGATGAAGAGCATACTGCATTTTTCACTCCCAATGGGCTGTACTGTTACACAAAGATGCCATTCGGACTCAAAAATGCAGGGGCAACCTATCAGAGACTAATGTCCAAGATGTTCTTGCCTTGGATTCACAAAACTCTGGAGGTATATGTGGACGACATGCTTGTCAAAAGCAAACAGTCCAGACATCACGTCAGAGATCTGGAAGAGATTTTTGCTCAAATGAGGAAATTTCGCCTGAAAATCAACCCACTCAAATGTGCATTTGGGGTCACCTCTGGGAAGTTCCTAGGTTACATGGTCACGAAGGATGGTATACAGGTAGACCCTGAGAAAGTCAGAGCTATCACAGAAATGCCCTCACCTGTAACTCGGAAGGATGTCCAGAAGCTGAATGGAAGATTGGCTGCATTGGGAAGATTCATTGCAAGATCTTCCGATAAACTCAAGCATTTTTTCAACATTCTGAAGAAGGACCAGAAGATGGTCTGGAGTAAGGAATGCGAGGAGGCGTTCTATAACGTCAAAAAGTATTTGGCAACAATGCCTATACTGCAAAAGCCTGAACCGGATGAAACATTATATGTTTATCTAGCAGCCACCTCCTACTCTATCAGTGCAGTACTCTTATGCATAGTAGAAGGTGAGGAAAGGCCTATCTACTTCATCAGTAGAACTTTGGGGCCTGCCGAAAAGAATTACTCTAAGATTGAGCAGATAATTCTGGCGTTGGTATTTGCTTCTCAGAGATTGAGAACATACTTCCACGCTCACCCTATAACTGTGATCACCAAACTGCCTATCGATTCAGTACTCAGAAACTCTGAAAGGGCTGGTAGGATCTCAAAGTGGGGAGCTCAGATCAAACAGTTTGGAGTACAATACCAACCTCAGACTGCCATCAAAGCCCAAGCTGTCGCTGACTTCTTAGCAGACTTCCCTCTAGCAGAAGAGGAGGAACTCGAAGACATACCTGGTTTCGAGGATGAACTGGAAGACCCCCCAGAGCTTCTGAGGGCGGAAAATCCTACCAGGTGGGAAGTCTTTGTGGACGGGTCCAAGAACGCTGATGGGGCATGCATTGGAATGGTATTCACAACTCCTACTGGAAGAAGAATTGTACACAGCTTGAGACTCGAGTTTCCCACCACAAACAACATAACAGAGTATGAGGCAGTCATACACGGACTGGGATTGATTTGTGAGATGGAGCTCAGAGATGTAAGGCTAACAAGTGATTCGCAGCTAGTGGTAAGGCAGATAGAGGGAAGATATCAAACTCTAGACCCATGCCTACAAGCCTACCACAAGAAAGCTCAGGAATACATAAACAAGATACCTGGTCTCGTGCTCAGACACATCTCTAGAAACAACAATCGACATGCGGATGCTCTGGCATACAGTGCATCAATGATGAATGACCCTAAGATTGCTAGCATCAGAGTAGACAGGGTTCTGCTACCCTCAGTACCTCTGAAAGAGCCAGATGCCCTAGAGCCAGAAGTGAATGTGTTCACTACTGAGATGGGAGAAGAACGGTCCTCTGACGATGGACCCCCAGAAGAAGATTGGAGAATACCTATTTACCAATACCTAGAAAAGAAGGTACTCCCAGGAGAACAAGGATACAACCACAAAATAGCCGCACAGTCTAAGAACTACAGGTTACGAGATGGAATCCTATACAGGCAATCTCCTCTGGGACCGCTGCTCAGATGTCTTTCCAAGGAGCAAGGAATTGAAATTCTGAAGGCCATCCATTATGGAGACGCCGGCAACCACTCTAGAGGGACGTCTCTAGCAATCAAAGCTAAAACATATGGATACTTCTGGCCACGCATGCATGTGGACGCCAAAGAAATGTCCAGAAGATGTGAAGCCTGTCAAAGATATGGCAAGAGAAATCATGCCCCAGCTACGGAACTACATTCTGTCACTAGCCCCTGGCCTTTTGCCAAGTGGGGATAGACATAGTAGGACCTCTGGAAACTGGAACAAAGAAAAGACGATTTCTGATTGTCGCGACTGATTACTTCACCAAGTGGGTTGAGGCGAAAGCTCTGGCTAACATACGTGACAAGGATGTATTCAAATTCATATTTGAACAAATCATCTGTCAGTTTGGAATACATGCTGCCATAACCACATACAACGGTGCTCAGTTCAGAGGAAAAGAGATAAACAGGTTATGTAACAACTTTGGCATCAAGAGAAATAAGTCTACCCCCATATATCCAGAAAGTAACGGCCAAGCTGAGGCCACAAATAAGACTATCGCAGATATTCTGAAAAACACTCTGGATGGACATGGGAAGAGGTGGTGCGAACAGTTACACAATGTTCTCTGGGCCTACAGAACGACCAAAAGAAGGGCCACAGGAGAATCTCCATTCTATCTCACCTTTGGGGCAGAAGCTATCATACCAACCGAGGTTATGATACCTACAACCAAAACTGAGGCATGGGAGAACGACCTAACATCATATTTGATGCTGGCACGACTTGACGACCTGGAGGAAACACGAGAGGTAGCCCTCCAGAAGATAGAAAATTACCACCGAAGACTCGCCAGAGAATACAACAAAAGGGTTGGTCTGCGAGAGTTCAGTGTGGGAGATCAGGTCCTGAGAGAAATCCCTCTTTATCAAAGAAAGAAGGGAAAGTTCGCCCCTACCTGGGAAGGACCCATGAAAATCACTGAAAAAGCGGGAGACGGGGCGTACAGACTATTAAAGCAGATCAATGGAATCGAGCTCTAGAGGCCATGGAATGCTAGATATCTCAAGCCCTATTACCCCTGAATTCTTCAAGAAGTCGCAAGGCCCGTACAGGGAAATGTCTCTCAGAGCTTTGTAATACTATGTACGAAATAGTGTTAAGTACTTTTGAATATGATCATGTACAACCTCTGGAATATTAATAAAATCTTTTGTTATTATTATGTCTATGTTCTCAGAAAATTTGAAGATGTCTCTTTCCTTCTATATTTTCGAAACTCTCAGAAAATTAGAAGAGTCTCTTTCCTTTTATATTTTGGAAACCCTCAGAAGAATAGAAGAGTCTCTTTCCTTCTATATTTTCGAAACTCTCAGAAAATTAGAAGAGTCTCTTTCCTTTTATATTTTCAAAACCCTCAGAAGAATAGAAGAGTCTCTTTCCTTATATATTTTCGAAATCCTCAGAAAATTAGAAGAGTCTCTTTCCTTTTATATTTTCGAAGCCCTCAGAAAATTACAAGAATGTCTCTTACCTTGAATTTTCGAAGTATTAGCCATACAACCCACGCCCAGATCTAACGAATAGGCATTCGTCTCTGCACATGCAGGGGCAAAGATCCCGAAAGGGTATTTCAGGTACGAGGGAGGTGCACACTCCCCCAATGTTACCCATTGCCTTAGTCTATGGACAGATCCCTTACCCATATGACTCGGATGCCCTAATAACACCTTAGGATGCCATTTTGGAGATGCAGGCTGAGGGATGGCTCCCCTCACGAAATATCCCAGAATGAATGAACCCTCAAAATTCACCTTAGAGAAAATTTCGTCATCATGATCAAGGTAGTACAGTATGGTCCTTGTCTGACTTAGTGGCCACTGAGTCTTTCAACGTACATGGAATCTTCTTCATAATGTAAGGAAATCTTTTTTGGTAAGACTTTACAAAGTTGTTGAGCCTCTAAGGGATAGAGTGCTGAAAAGCACACAACCTAAGACAACACGGTCTAAGGCAGAAACATTGTCTAATTCTAAGGGCACGAAAGTGACAAAACAAAAACCCATACATTCACAGCAATAAGGGTCCAAAGTGTTTTGCCCCCCAAGCTTGGGAGCGCCCAGACAAAAAATCAAACTATTTTTTTGTTAATCAAGGACAACCAACATACAAACTACCAAAAGTAAAGTCAGATCAAGAAAAAGGAAAGGGAAAGACAGTCAATCTTCAGCAAGATTGAAGGGAGATGTCCCTCGCTCTTCAGTATCAGCATCTTGATTCTGAGGGCGCTCGTTCTCTGTCTCCTCAACTTCTGGCTGCTCACCACCATCCTGCTCTCCGAGCTCCACACCCTCCTCAACTTCAGAGGTTGGTACACCTTCAGGCTCTTCAGCCTCCGAGATTGGCGCACCCTTGGAAGTAGACGCCTCAGAACCTCTGGAAGGAGCAACAGTCTCTTGCAAAGCCGCCATGAACTTAGGAGAAGCCTCAGGGGTCTTCTGAGCCTGAATGGAGAGGATAAGAGCATCATACTTGGCTTTCCATTGCTTGTTCTAGGACTTAGCTGCATCAGAAGCTTCCTTAGAATACTGCTCACAAAGATTGTCCTCCTGCTCTTTCAGCTCCTCTTCGAATCCTATAACTCTGGCCTCCAGAGTCTCTTTCTCTGCCTTGAGAACATCAAACTGCAATTTCAACTCCTCAAGCTCTCTAGCTTTCCCTGAAAAAGGAGCAAAGCAAACATGAGAAAACAGGAAAAACACTAAGACAATAGAAGAAATCTGAGGCCTATTCTAATCTACCTTCCGAGTCAGAGATGATAGCCCTCAGAGTCTGCTCAGTGTCCAACCTGGCAGAATCAAGCTCACTGTACTGCTTCTCTAGAAGAGTCAAAGCATGAGTATCCATGGGGCAAGCATCAGCATGCTTTGCCATGGCATCACGCAACCTTCTAACAAGCTCATGTGAGGCCTGTAACTCATCAGCCGCACGCTCAGAGGCTTCCTTATAATCCCCAATCTGATTGACCATAGGTTGATGATCCTTTTGCCACCGCATAAAAGTCTTAACTTGGTCTTTCAGACCTCCTTTAGTAGACTCTAAACATTCAATCTGGGACTAGGACTCACAGAGTTGTCTATGAAAACCCTTTACAGTCTTAGAGTGCCCCTCTGAGAGATTGACAAACATACTTTGGATCTTATCCTCATGCGTATTCGCCATCTTACCCAAATCAGTCTCCAAGGAAAGGATCTGACTATTCCTAAGAGTGAGTTCATTCTGGTAGTCACTACGATCCCTCTCCCACTGAACCTTAGCTTGATCAAATTCGACTAAGGGAAAAGGACTATTTTAGGTCCCAGAAAAAGCATACAAAACTGACTAAAAGACGTTAAGAAAAGTTACCTTTCTGAAGGTTCAGACTTCTCTGAAGCTCGGAGACCTTTTTCTGAGAGTCTTTAAGTTGGCCGTCCAGAGCTCGGACGGATACTTGAGAGCTAGCTGAAAAAGCTGCAAATGCATTCTGGACCTGAAAGGATCCCAGAATCAGAAAACGAGCGACAAAACCTAAGAAAGAGTAAGGAAGATGAATCTCATTTACCAATAAAGGAAGGTTCTCTGGAGCAACAGCCTTGGCTTGCTCCTCAACACTTTTACTATGAAAGTCAGGAGCAAGAAGAGTGGCTACAACAGTGGAAGCAGTCCCAGAAACAACCAGAGAACTGCCAGGGGGAATCACCAAAGTACTTTCTTTCTTAGAAGACCCATCCTTATGCTGAACTAGCACAGCATCATCCTTGGAAGTCTGAGCACTCAAATCTGCGACTTGAGAAGACTTACCCTTGGAGGGTTGGGTTGGTTTGACAATGACCATATCATCATCCTATTGGGACTGGAAGGTTTCATGGAAAGGCACGTCTACGGACTCTGGGCCATCATCTCCATAGTCTACCACCAATCTCCGAGCAGCGGCAGGAGGCCTGGAAGCTACAGTCCTTCCCTTTTCAGAGGAGACAGCGACCTTCTTCCCAATTTGATTAGCAGGCTGCGAGAAGAACTCTCAGAGTCAAAAAATAGGGGCAAGTATGGGACACATACTCAGAAAGCTAAGGCAAATATTTTTTACCTCTGAAACTTCTCCTCCCTTGCGCTTTCTAGAGCCACCAACATTGGTCCAAACATTCACCCATGGGAGATAAGAAAGGAGATCCTCTAGAGATCTAGGAGTCTCCAGAACAGGATGCCCACTTACATCAAACCCAAAAACGAATGGACCCTCAATCAGCAAAGGTCCAACATGCCAGCTTGGATCGTGGGATTTGCGGAGGAAATCTTGTTGAGAAGTCTCACTGCCACCTGGAGGGTCTACATCCCCCAAAAGCAAAGGGGCATTTTTTCTCTCATCCGCACTCCTCCTCTGGATACTCACTCCAAAACCCTCAAAAGGACTGTCCCTCCTAGCCTGAGTCACCCGGTAGTTGCGCTTAAAATTCTCCACAGTGTAGAATTTAGCATCCTCAGGGTCGAAGGAAGCTTTCTCAGACTGAAAGAGAATCCTCCCCCGAGCTCTGGAAGCACACTCAGAAAGGATCCTGCAAGCTGTATTATTTAACTGGAACAGACCTCTGGGAGTATCCACTCCAGAGGCCAGAGCACGATACACAAAGGAATCTTTGGGACTCCATAGAGGAATACGGAGGCCAGAATCGAGTTGAGCCTTGGAAACAATGATTCGGGTCCTACTCAGATCGCTCTCCCTCAAGAGCTCTGAGGCGTAGCCCATGAGATCTGGAACCTGGAGTCCAGATAGTACTTTCTACGGAGAGTCGTCAGACAATTTGGATCTTCATCCCTCTCAGAGGAAGCAGAAGTTCTGAAACAAAAACAACAACAAACCAAAGGAAAACTAAAAATTAGGCCTTTCCTTGGAGCAACTGTTCATAACAGTGAAGAAATTGGGAATTCCTTTGAAATAGAAGAATGCACCAAAGATCACAAATGAACAGGACTAACCTTTTTGGCGCCATTGCCGTCGGAAAACCAAGCTTTTTACAGTAAAAGTAAGGCAGAGAAGACGATGAATATTGGAGCAAAGATTTTCTACAGAGAAAATCTCTGAGGAAAGAGAATAAAAAGGAAATAAAGGTTTTGAAAAGACCTAGGACTACTTTTTATATCTAACTTCTGAAAAGGTGGGTTACTCAACCGGCGCTTCCAGTTAGTCAGTTATTTGGCGACGTGTCCAAATCCTGGAGCCTAGGCTGGAGCACGTGTGTGATGGTACCCTTCAACAAAGATTTTCTTCCTAACTTACCCTGTGGGAAGTTAAAAAGAAAAGGAGCAAACTGTAGGTACCAGAAATCTGAGGGACACGTGGCACCATCCTAAGGGCGGCAGCAAGTTAGTGAATACACCGAGAGGTATGGGATAATCCCTAAAAGTTACTGACCGCACCCTACTTAAGGATGAGACGCGTGTAAAGTGAGACAGACCAAAAGCACGGGTAAGGTTGAGGGTACTACAGAGGCATTAAATGCCAAGCCAGAAAGAGGAATACAGCTGTTTGGCACCAGTCAAACTTAAGGTTCTACTTGGTTTGCGGTCAAACAGTCTGGAACCTACAAGACTGAGAATATTCTCTGGAAGGTCCCAGTGGGGCTGACCTCAGAGGATACTCTCAGAGAAGGCACGGTACGAGAAGAGCTAAAAGGAGTCATATTCTAGAAGGTGCATTGCAAGGGACATTCTGAGAGATGGCATAACTAGAAGATCGGAGGCCAGAGGCTATACGATGTCTAAGGAAGGCTCAGAGATACCTCTGGGAGGTATCTCAGAAGACTAACGTCCAGAAAGGAAGACTCCCAGAAGGGATTGTGTATCTCGAGGAATACATATAAATAGTTTAGTTTCCATAGCCCTTGTAAAACTAGAATATGTACTACCTTACCTTCTTGCCTATAAATACCCAGCTCTTGAAGAGTTAAAGGACCAAGTTAGAACTCACAAGGGAAACCCTAGGAGACCGGATACGACATCCTACAACTAGGTTTGAGACTTGTGAAGTGAGAACTTGAAGAAGACTTGAAGACTTGAAGATAGTAGATCAAGACTTGAAGGGATAGGGTTCCCATGACTTGAATTATATCGAGCAGTGATATAACAAGCACGATGTGGATAGGGTTCCCATGATATTCAGATCTTCTGAAGAAAACGTGCAGATATGAGCTCAAACATTTATTATTTTATACATCAATTTTTGTTGATTATAATCAAATTTTATGGCAAATATCATAGGACACGTGCAGATATGAATCAAATTTTATGGCAAATATCATAGGACACAGGGATGCAGAAGGAAACAAAAGAATGATGCTGAAATCACGATGAGGTCTACCTAAAGAGCAAGCTTCAAATGCGTTCATCGCCGTTCCAGCTACTCTTCATTTTGGGACCTGTAGGACCTTCTTGGCCAAGCACTTCATTTGGCAACCCCTTTATAATTCTATCAAATGCAGCCTTGAGCTTCCCAGGAAGAAATCTCTCGATCATCTTCAGCTTGTTAGAGAGTAGTGCAAAATAGTTGTTATGATTGCGACAGTTTTCTGTTTCTGTTTCTAGTCTTTATTCTGTATTCATTTATTACTTCGCTTAGCTGTCTTGCATTGTGTGGTAGTTGTTGAAACTGTATAAGTATGTTGTACTCTTTGTCTTGGTTCTGTAATAAAAATATCTGAGCTTTTGTCCACCGACTCTCAGCTCTTTACATGGAATAAGAGCAATTACAAAAAAAAAAAAATTTCAGATATAAAATTTTTTCTTCTTCATTAAATCAGCTTCTTTCAGCTTTATCATTATCACCTTTTTCTACATCAATTCAATGGCTAGTTCCAGTGCAAATCTTAATACAAATCCTCCAAAAATGAGTATAATTCCTCCTGCAAAACTTACAGCAACAAATTATGTGTTGTGGAAATCTCAAGTTGTTCCTCTTTTGAGAAGTTTAAATCTCTACAAGTATGTTGATGGTTCAACACCTGAACCACCTGAGTTTGTTAGAGATGCGGTTACTCAAGCTGAAACTGATAATCCAGATTATATTCAATGGATTCAACAGGATCAACTTCTCCTATCTTGGATTCTTTCATGTTTAACAGATGAAACTCATCTTTCTGTTCTTGGTTGTAGTACTTCTCTGAATGTATGACAGACGTTAGAAAACAACTATAATTCATCTGTTAAGTCAAGATTAATGCAATTGAAGAATGATCTTCAACATCTGAAGAAAGGAAGTGAAACAATGCAAGCTTATTTCAGTAGAGCAAAATCTCTTGCTCATCAATTAGCTCAAGTAGGAAGATCTGTACTCGATGAAGACCTTGTCTATCACATCTTAAATGGATTACCATCTGAATTCAATGCTTTCCGTACCTCTGTTAATACTCAACAACTCAAAAGTCTTGAATCTATCTCATCTAATGATCTTTTGAGTCTGTTATTGAGTGAAGAACATCAAGTTCTTGGTTCTTCTTCAGAAATGACTAATGCTTCTGCTAATATTGCTCAAAATCCATCAACTTCTCTGGATGGTAATCATGGAAGTACATCTTCTTATTCTCAACCTTTTAGAGTTCCAAATGATTGGCATTCTGGTCATCCAAGTGGTGGATTCAATTTTAGAGCTCGTGGTGGTGCAAGAAATTTTAATTACTTCAGAGCTCGTGGTGGATTAAGAGGAGGATTTCGTGGTGGAAGATCTGACAGAGGAGGTTTTCGTGGTGATAGTTATGGAGGTCGAAATTCTCATTCTAATTTCTTTCCTCAAACAACTGGTGTTTGTCAGATCTGCTTCAAACCAAATCACACAGCTCTAGAATGTAGAAATCGGTATAATAGAGCCTATTCTGAGTATCCTCAAGCTCATTATGTTCAGTATGATGATGGTTATGGTGGTTATTGTGATGATTATTATGATGATTCTTGGAATCCAGATCCTGAAGCTTATGCTGCATATCATGAAGAATCTGTTTCTCATTTTCCTAATTCTTCAACTTGGACAGCTGATTCAGGTGCCACACATCATATTACCAATGATCTAAGCAACTTGAACTTGCATTCTGAATATCAAGGAGGTGATCAAGTTAAGATTGGCAATGGTGCAGGTTTGTCCATTACTCATCTTGGTAATTCAGATTTTGCTAGTGGTAACTCAGTTTTTCATATGAAAAATGTTTTACATGTACCTGCAATTTCTAAAAATTTGCTGTCAGTACTTCAGTTTACTAGAGATAACAATTGTTATTTTGAGTTTCATCCAACTCATTTCTGTGTGAAGGATATTCAAACTCATCGACTACTACTTCAAGGATGTGTTAGGAATGGACTGTATGATCTGAATTTCGATTCTGCAGCATTAAAGCAAGCTTTTGTTTCTCAAGTTGATACTACTGGTGATTGGCACAAGCGCTTAGGACATCCAGCTTATAGGACTCTAAAGCATATTTTGTCTACTGTTGATGCTTCTATTACTAAGCATTTATGTCCTACTATATGCAGTGATTGTCAGTTGGAAAAATCTCATGCCTTACCATACTCTTCTTCAGTCAATAATGTGGTGTATGGTCCTTTAGACCTCATTCACTCTGATGTATGGTGTTCACCTGTCTGTTCTGTCAATGGTTTCAGATACTATGTTAGTTTCATTGACAATTTCAGCAGGTTCACTTGGTTGTATCCTCTCTCATATAAATCTGAAGTGTTTGAAACTTTCAAAAAATTTAAGATTTATGTTGAGAATTATTTTGGTTCCCATATTAAAATGTTGCAGACTGATTGGGGAGGAGAATACAGAAATGTCTCTACTTTTCTCACATCCTGTGGTGTTCAACATAGAGTTTCTTGTCCACATGAACATGAACAAAATGGGAAAGTAGAAAGAAAACATAGGCATATTGTGGAAACAGGTTTGGCTTTGCTTAATCATGCTGGTCTGCCTAAAACATATTGGTCTTATGCATTTGAGACAACCAACTATCTTATAAATAGATTGCCTACTCCTGTTCTGCATAATTCAACACCATTAGAAGAATTGTATAAGTTGTCACCTGATTATTCCTTCTTGAAGATTTGGGTGTGCTTGCTATCCTTGTATCAGGCCTTATAATAAGAATAAACTTGAAGACAGGTCAGTGCAGTGTATATTTTTGGGATACAGTGTTATGCACAAAGGGTATAGATGTTTAAATCCTGCTACCAATAAGCTGATTATTTCTAGAAATGTAGTTTTTGATGAAAAGTTATTTCCTTACAATTCTTTATTCAATACTACATCATCATCTTCTACAGCTCCTTTCACTTCTGGAATATCTGTATTACCATCATCAACTGTTACTGACATCTTATCATCATCACATATTTCTGCGTCTGAACCTGTACAAGTATACTCATTCCTCATCTGAATCTGTACCACTTATTTCTGAACCTCAAGTACAAGCATCTGACATTCAAGTTCAAGTTGAAGTTCCTACTCCATCAACATCTGCTTTACCTACTCATCAAATGAGAACAAGGAGTAAGAATGGTATTCATAAGCCCAAAGCATTTACTGCCATCACAGCTGAGGAGGTAACTACTCCTACTTCTTTTGCTCAAGCTTTTAAGTTACCAGTATGGAGACATTCTATGTGTGAAGAAATAGATGCATTGGGTGATAATGACACTTGGGATTATGTGCCTTATGAAGAATGGATGAATGTGCTTAATTGCAAATGGGTTTACAGAGTTAAGAATGATGCAGTTGGTAAATTTGAAAGAGCTAAATCAAGACTTGTAGCTATGGGAAATAATCAAATTGAAGGTGTTGATTTTCAGGACACTTTTAGTCCTGTCATTAAGCCAACCACAATCAGAATTATGTTGTCTATTGCTCTCTTCAAAGGATGGTCAATCAGGCAATTAGATGTTAAAAATGCATTTCTTCATGGTAATCTCACAGAAGCAGTGTTTATGAAACAGCCACCTGGTTTCATTCATAAAGATTTTCCTAATCATGTGTGTAGACTCAAGAAATCTTTGTATGGTTTGAGACAAGCTCCTAGAGCATGGTTTGAAAGGCTGAGTAATTTTCTAATTACTCAAGGATTTGCTTCATCAAAAACAGATACATCCTTGTTTTATAAGGTAACACCTGCATACTCTCTCTATTTTCTTATCTATGTTGATGACATTCTAGTAACTGGAAGTAGTGATGATGCTATTCAAAGTCTAATTTCTACACTTAGTGCTGAATTTGCAATCAAGGATCTGGGTCCCTTACATTTCTTCTTAGGCATTCATGCAACATATAATTCAGAGGGTATTCATCTAAGTCAGAAGCAGTATACTCATAATTTGTTGGAGAAGACAGATATGTTAAAAGCTAAGTCAGTCTCTACACCTGTTGCTATTGCTAATACACATGCTGCTGCTATTTCTCCTCCATATGAGAATGCTCAATTGTATAGGAGTACAGTGGGTGCATTACAATACTTAACCATTACCAGACCAGATATCTCTTATGCTGTGAATAAGGCATGTCAGCATATGCATAATCCCTCTGAAGATGATTGGAGTGCAGTGAAAAGGATTTTAAGATATTTGAATGGTACTGTATCTCATGGTTTACAGTTTAAGAAGTCTAAGTCTCTGCCTCTTCAAGCATTTTGTGATGCAGATTGGGCAGGAGATCCTGTTGATAGAAGATCAACTAGTGGCATGGCTCTTTACATGGGTCCAAATCTAATTTCATGGTCTTCCAGGAAGCAAAAATCTGTTTCAAGGTCCAGTACTGAAGCAGAGTATAGGGCTATGGCAGAGGCAACTTCAGAGTTACTTTGGGTTCAATCCTTGTTGCAGGAACTGAAATTCACTTCTGACATTTCTCCTGTTCTATGGTGTGATAACATGGGAGCTACCTTTTTGTCTGCCAATCCAATTTTTCATCATCGTATGAAGCATGTTGAGATTGCTTTCCACTTTGTTAGAGAATTGGTTGCTTCTAAAGCTCTTCGAGTTCGTCATATTTCTACAAGGGATCAATTAGCTGACACTCTCACTAAAGCATTAACTTCTTCAAGGTTTCAGTTTATAAGAAACAAGCTCAATGTCACTGTTCCAGATGTCATTGGCTTGCGGGGGGCTGTTAGAGAGTAGTGCAAAATAGCTGTTATGATTGCGACAGTTTTCTGTTTCTGTTTCTAGTCTTTATTCTGTATTCATTTATTACTTCGCTTAGCTGTCTTGCATTGTGTGGTAGTTGTTGAAACTGTATAAGTATGTTGTACTCTTTGTCTTGGTTCTGTAATAAAAATATCTGAGCTTTTGTCCACCGACTCTCAGCTCTTTACACAGCTCATGTGCAATGTTATACTCTATCTTCGGACCCCATTCTCTAGCATAGTTCAGCCAAGCCGGTTCCCTAATCGTACCCAGGTACTCTGCTGAAACAATCTCATATCTCTCACCCGTGTCCATCATAGTTTTACTCTTTGCAGTGTCGTTGCGTATGCCAATGCCTCCACTCCCCTGTAGAACAAGCCCTGGCTTCGGATAAAATGCGTGTCCGTGCAAAGATGAATAAGCGACCGGTTTGTTTCCGTTTTGAAATTCAAGCTCTGGTGAATTCACCCAGATCCCTTTACTATGCTCAGAGAAGTAAACACTATGAAGTTGTCCGCTGAAATTACTGATCCTCAGCGTCAGATGCTCCCAGTCACCAACATGTTCACCAATCCTCCCTAAGTTGACATTAATGAACTTGATTTTTGCCCTCGCAGGGCCATTGAAAGGGTAAAAAACCCAGATAGCTATGTCAGTGTACGTTCCGCCGAACATTGGTTTTAAGTGTAGATAAGTCTCCGAGCTGTTCAAATCTCCCTTTTTAACCCTCTCTTTAGAGCCTTTATCACTAGGAAGGTCCAACCAATACAATCCATCACTCGAACCACCTTGAGGAAGGTTTGTTCCGTTTGAATCAACGGGGACAGGATTTGACTCTTTACCTCGTTCGTGTAACAAAACTCCGCTGCTGAAGTACCAACTTACAGACGAAGGGAGATAGGGTTCGTCAGGATGAAAGTAGATAAGCGGAGAGTAAGTTTGTAAGAGTGCTTGAATCTGGTCTCGGTTCGGCATACATGCTGATAAGTTGAAATCTTTATTCTTTAAACAAGACAAGGAAAGTGTTGATGATGGAGTGTTGGTCTCAGTTGTAAATGCACCAACGGAAACACCGAGAGCTTGAGGTCCTCTACTTGTTGGTCTCAAACTGTATATGCTTATCCCATCTGATATATATATAACCATTAGAGTACAAATTAGAGTGAGTTAACCATTTGGTGAGTGTACTTGTAAAACAATATCATCTGCTGACAATAATAAGCTTACCTCTTCCCCATACAAAGTTGTCATGTTCACAAGAATCCGTCAGATCAGCACGAACACACCGAATTTTTTCAAGATCTGGCTTGTCGTGGGAGTTAGTCACAATATTACCAACAGCTTTATATCCTTCAGGAGGAACTGGCGACCAGATATAACCAATTCCATCTTGTTTTAGTTTTGAATTCTCGCTACTCCAAATCAACTTGTAGTCGACGGGGAGTGCAAGGGAAGGTGGTCCAGTGCAGCAGTCATCCTTAGCAACAAGTACCCAGCCAAAAAGAGGTTGGTTGTTAGGTTGGCAATAGGATCCCAGGCTGAAATACCCATCAGGTATTGGCGATGGTTCGAAGAAAGACGCCCCGCGGTTGTCTGGTCCACCTTCTTGAGTTGCCCAGATTTTGTTGAATGTTGATACCTGTTGCACTACTAAACCTCCAAGATTTATTCTTCCACTTCCAAAACCTCCTCCATCGATGACTATACATAAAACATATACATACCAATGCATCAAACATACTTTTCAAAAGTACGAAATGGAAAAGCTATATATACTTACCAATAACAATAAATTATAAGTGAGTACCTGATTGTGGCCAAGATGGTTGAGGAGAGGGGAGATTGAAAATTGTATCAATTGGTATGGCTTTAGTTTCAACAGGAGACAGAAGATTACCCATTAGCTTGCTTTGACAATGAGGTACTACAAATGTACGTGCTACTTGCCGCGAGGTTTGTTTGTTTAAGTATTAGAGGAGAATAGAGTTGCAACCTACCATGTATTTAGCAAGGGTTGTTTGTTTTGAGCATATGCATGGCGTGCAAGAAATTTTCTTAGTTGTTTGCAAGCTTTGAAAACCAGACTCTTTGCGTTTTTCTTCTTCTTGACAAACCAAAAATTTCTTCTTACTCTTGCAATCAACTTCCTCACCGTTCCTTCAAGTCTAGTCCATGATTGTTAAATGCAAGATTTATGCTGGGTACACACATGTTTTCTAAAGGCTGATTCTAGTTTGTTGTCTATTGTTTTTCCTTTTCTTGTGCTGTTTTTGATTTCTTTTTCATCCTGAAGTTGAACTCAATTGCCGTAACTTGCGATTCTGTGCGTAAAACAGAACTCAGATATATATATTAGGATACGTCTTTGCAACCTTGGTATCATGTAAACTACATGAACAAGTTTGCATATAGAGAATGGGGTGCCAAACAGAATAATAATCATCAATATTTATCCATTTTAATTTTCCTTTACACCATGAGAGACGTAAAAATTTCAACTGAAAAAAAATAACAAATTTCTTTTTTAGATGTACACTAGGTATTGCCCCGGCCTACGGCCGGGGCTCAACCTCTGATCCTACAAACGCCTATTTAAGTGTTATAGAAAGAGCATTAACCATAACACTGTTCTAGGAGATAGTCCTGTTACAATGGTATATTTGTAACACCTAGACATGCATAACATTCATAGACTCTGGAAAGCAGAAATCATTTTATGAAATGCAAAAAACTTTTAAGAAACCTCAATGCTATATTGTTAATTAACATCACTATTCATAAAACATGAAAAATATTAATTCAGGGATGAACATCATCTCCAAGAGAACATATATGATTGGTCCAGCTACAGCCAGAATGCTTTGTTCCCTTTGGAATCCACATCATCTTTGACTCCGGCATATAAACGTAATCTTCGAGGGTCTTCCCAGATCCACAAATCTGTTCGTTCAAAAGATGTAGTCCATAGTCGAGAATTTGTTCAGCAGTTGGATTACAGATGTTGTATTTCTTTAGGAGTTTGTTGGGCAAATCAACACACGTATTCAACCCAAATTTCGACCATAGAATATGTGGTTGTCCGGGATTGCATGCGGCTAGGATAACTCCGAATAGCTGTCTCACGCTTTTTCCAGATTCTGATTCAACTACCTCCTCTAGACAGCACATCCATTCATCATCCGAATCTTCCCTTGGTCTATGCACAATAGCCGACTCTCCAACGCTCCACCTATCTGATGTAATGCCTAGGGAAATATCTGCATGATTGATGTAAATATCACTACACCCCACCCCACACCCTTTAATGCATCCTGGTCCAACGTATAAACAATGTCAGAGTACATGTTAGGGACACTACACCTTTTTTCGTTGCTGTCAGGTACAGCTCCGACTTTCTTCGAAGGCCGTGGTGACACACACGGCCGACGACATACACTTGTCCGTGAACACATAGAAATCGAAAAAATCAGGCTACATGATTATCAGATGTTTCTTGATATCGTGATCCCCCAGCAAGACTCGGTGATCAACAATTGCAGTGACTGGATCCTCAGATTCCATGAGAACAATGTCACGAATTAATATACAGTATTTGTAACAATAAATACAGAAAAAAAAAACTATTTGTTAGCAGTCTGTCGAAATTAAACAGAGGTACTCGTATGCGAATACAGATCAGAACATAACAACCAACCGTATTTGAATACATACGCAATTAGTTATGCAATTACAGAGACACTCAATATGTAGATATGGGTACATACACACGAATAAAACACCATGGTTTCCCTATAAAATTAAATTCCGTTGATCAGCGATAGTCACACATATCGCTCTGGACATTATTTATCGCATCCAAATAACAAATAGATGTGGTAATATACCAACACGTAATACCTCCATGTTGAATGTACATAGTTGGGAAACCTAAACTATGCATATAATAATATAATAATTAAACGAAAGAACTAGGCAAACCTTTAGAACTGTCTTTACCCTGAGAAGTGTGGTTACCTTAAGAATCCCAATTCACATTAGGTTTGGAGTCTATTTATTCACGGAAGAAAACCTGGCGCCCAAGTAATCGAAAAGCGATGGTTTTTTATTTTTTTGGTATACATCGATTGGAGCCCCAAGATAATTATCAATGCTGCCTCAATGAAACAACTACATTTGGTATAAAGACCAACAGTAGGAAATCCATACCCATAAGCAACATGAAAATACACATGTAAATGTAGCAGGCAACGATCCATTTTTAGCCCCACAAACAACAGTCGGTGCCAAAGCTAGACCTGCTGAATAAACTCTACTTTGACCCTTTCAGATCAACATATGGTGCAACCAGTGATGAAGTTAGCTTCTTCCCTTTGGATTGGTCGATTTGGTAAGGAATAAGATCGGTCAATAACATCTTGAGCGACATTGCATGTGTTTTTGAGCTATCTAAGAGTTTGGATCCTATAAATGAATATTTGGAAAAGAACATTAAAGAAGGACATAATTACAATGAACTGAATCTAAGATTTAAGTCAAATCCTAGAAAGAAAGTGGGATTTCTCACTTGTACCGGATCACAATAAGGTGGCAATAAAAGTTAAAGGATGGCATTTGTAGGGTTTCAAAAGCCATCTAGCTACACCAGCGAAAAACCTAGTCCTTTTTAGGAAGGGAAACATGGGCGCTTCTTGGACTCTTGTAGAAAGAGCAGTTGTGAAACTTTGAACACCAGCGGTGCGCATGCACCGGGTAAGATGCTTATATATATTATTGCTCCCGTCCGGTACTTCTGGATGATCGGACAGCATCATCATCTTTAATGATCCGAGACTCTAGGTCATCCGAATAAGTTTTGGTTTCCTGCCTAGTTCTTCTTCTTTTTATGCTGTAAGCATGTGGAATCGCTTCTCTTTTAAATACATGGTACAAGAAGTTAAAAATTGTTCAGAAGCTACACTGTATAAGAAACAATCCTACATAGGGTAGGATTGTTTGTGGTGAAACAAGTGAAATCTTATTTGTGGAGGGTTAACATAGGGTAGGAGAAGTCTTTCGATTTTTAAGAAAGATCGATCCTACATAGGAAAGAATATTTTTGTTTTCCTTACATAGTATGTATACGTGTCACTCTGCCATTGGTGGGCACCGAGGATCCGGAGCGACCCTAGAATTTGTTCTTTTATATATAGAGGGAGCAGGCAACACCAACACCAATTTTTTTTATGGAGAAGCTTCACACAGACATCGTGGAGAACATACTTAATCGGTTACCAATTGACACGGCTTTACAAGCCAAACGGGTATGCAAAACATGGAGAATTCTCCTCCGTAGTAAGATTGATAAGGTAGGTTTGCTTTTCGCTTTTTACTATAGCTATAGAAAGCCGACGGAATTCTATTATTATGGGGATCTGTGCAATGATCCTATTCGTGTGAAGATGCACGATGTCAATTCTATTTTGGATTATAGCATTGGATCATGCAATGGTTTGGTTTGTTTCGAAAGACGATGTTCGGATCGTGCGGAACAATGCTTCTTCATATGCAATCCCTTAACCGGAGAAGTTGTGGATGTTCCTAAAACATATACAGACAATATAGTCGATTGGCCATGGAACATGATAAGCGGGTTCGGTTATGTTGAACCAACCAACGAGTACAAGATTGTTAGTATTCGCCCGGACGACAATGATCCAACGAATTGCCATGTCCGAGTGTATACTGTTGGTGGTGCTAGTGGGTGGAGATGCAAAGAATCCATCAAAATTTTCAAACAAGTGTATTCACCGATAGGTATTTACGAAAATGGAGCTCTTCATTGGCATATCGATCATGATACGATCATAGCCTTTGATTTGGAAGATGAGCAGTTCCGATTTTTCCCATCGTTACGTTTTGAAGGTGTTAAATTGGATTATCACTCCAAGTTGCTGGGTGGGAATAATTTGTATTTTGTGTATACGACCAACGATCAACATTGCATGGATATTTGGGCATATAAGAGAAAAAATAGTAACACCGCTAATGCTTGTGACAAGAATTTGTGGCATTGGGTCAAGGAACTCAGAATAGAGTGGGAAGAAGAGCTGTACAGGAAAATGCTGTTGGACTTGAAGCCCATGGCAATTACAAGCAACAATGAAATTTTATTGCGTTACAATAACAGGGCTGTCTATTGTTATGACCCTAAAACTTCGACTCTGAACAAACTTTTTGATGGTACTGCTATAGGCTGCTCCGAGGTTAGTGTAATTCCTCATGCGAACAGCCTTGTTTCTTTGAAAGATATAGAAGAGGTTTAGGATCATTACTAATGAAGAGGTCTATGCATAATGATGATGTGCGGGACTTTCATCTCAGAATGTTTTTGTTTCATTCTATCCTTCCATTTTTCCTTGTCTAAGCTGCTAATACACAAAATCACTATACCGTGTCTGTCTATCACACCTCAGTCACACAAGTTTGTACGCATGAAGTGGTTCATGTTACCAGGAAGAAGCACTGCAGTTGCGTAATGATGCTTTTGAATCGCCAAGGTAGTAAACTGAGTCGTGTCTTGAACAGGGAGACAATATTCCTTATATGGGGAACTCATACAAACAGGCTCCTCAGCAGGTTCCATCCCTATGTTATTGATTAATTTTCAAGGATTAGTAGTTTTGCAGAAATATTTTTTTTTGGAAATATTTTGTATTTTTATGCATTAGAAGATCTTAATAATAAAAACAAGTTGGGTTTGTCTGTCACACATTTTTGCCAATCCTACGGTCCATATCGTCCGGATTCCCATCGGAAGATCTCGGCCGTCCGTTCGATTCACCTATCTCCACCCAGCCTCTTGGTTGGGTGGGCATGGGTGGATTGCGCCCAGGATCGTCTTTTCGCCCACGCCTTTGGGTCTCTCTTGGTCTTTTCGCGTGTTGTTAGATTTTTCGTGCACAAAACCATATTTTTTTTGTTGTGCTTTCTTTCTCTCATCCCTGCTGCCTCTAGCCCTCTCCTTCTGCCGAAACCCTAGCCAGTCTATCTCTTCGTGCTTTTTAATTTCCCTTTTACTTATTTGTTGGTTAGCTCGATTTACTCAGGTATCCTAACGTCTGTACCATGGTTTGTTACAGATGCGGTTTACCTACAGACCCACACCGTACTTCGTGTTGTGATGTAAAATCAAAACATGATGGTCATACAAACTCTACAGTCAACATGTTTTTCTGCACTTGGTTTTGCAAATACTGATTCCACACCAGGCGGCATATTTATTTATCCCTTCAATTAAGGGTGTCAATGGATGTCTGAAACCTTCGAAATCCGTTCGAATTTGCATTTGAATTATCAATATTATCCGAAACATAATTAATCGGATACGAATTCGGATACTGCACTATTCGTATTTGAAATTATTCGTATCCGTATTTTTATACATTTGTATATATATATGTACTACTTACAAAAAATTATATTCATATATTATTATTTTATTATCCTTTGATTTCAAATTTTAAATAGTATTTTATATAATTATTTATAAATACCCTTAACTTTGATTTTTTAATTATTTAATATTTACTTGATAGGAAAATTTTAAATAATTCTTGTTTTTTTCTTCCTTTTGATTTTGAATCGGATATTATTCGAAATCCGGGATATAAAATCGGTTCGTATTCGAATTTTTAGTTTCGGATACGAATACGGATACTGCACTATTCTTATCTGTATGCATCCGTTGACACCCTTACCTTCAATCAATGTGTATATTTTCTAGACTACTGAAAGTAAATGTTCGATAGAATGTAACTACAGATATTTGAATGGCTTTTTGGGGTATCAGTAATGCTCTGGGTGATGTATGCGTTTCTTACCAGATGTGCTTATATTTGAAGAGATAGATCCTATATTGTAAGTTCTTTGGTTAATATTGATGATGGTATGTCTAATCCAGCGAGTATTGGTTACAAATAGACAATTAGACAATGAGACAATCAAACAGTTAGACAATTAGACAATTAGACAATACACTTACACCACACAATCCCTACAAAATTCACCTGCAAAACCAAGGCACATAGTGTTCCGTGGTAAGAGGTCTGCCAAAAGATAAAAGCTTACCACTCAAATAAAGCTGCTAGAAACCGTCACCTTGAGGGTTAATTATTCATGGTTCCTCCTACACAACCCCTTTGTAGGGATGGTTTTGCAGGTGAATTAAGATATCAAACTCATTTTGGATTCATAACGTGCGCTGGAGTTTACTTTTTTTTTTTCATTGTCGTTGCATCAGTTTTTTTCTTGCTTTTATTTGTCAGGTACTTTAAGTCTTAGTGGTTGCTGAAGGGGGTGGTGTTACACCAGTCGACAAAGGTTCTTGAAATCTCATATATAAGGTGAAATTATGTAGGCACAGATAAACTAGCCTTCTCACACATTTGTTTCTTTTTTCCAAATTGCATACTCTCTAAGATAATTTTTTTCCAAAATGGTGAAGAGGAGGTCGAGCTGTGAGTCATCTGGAGGCAGTAAGAAACCCAAAAGTTGGCAATTGGTTAAAAAGACCAAGAAAATAAACCTTCAGAGAGCAAAGAAAATCGTTGAGAGTTTGTCGTTTGAAGATTTGCAGAAGTTTGTTACTTATGTCAATGGTAACTGCGAGGTGGATATAAAGGTAAAATACGTTGAACCCAATTCTACAAATGGGGGTATTGGAAGTTACGTGGGTTAGCGGGTGTAAAGAAGTGCGTTGATGATCTATCTGAGGATGAATTAAAAGAGTTTGCTGATTTTGTGAACCGTATGTTGGATGAGCGTGGGCTCTGGATTGATTTTGAAGAGGCTCTTCGTGGACAGGAGAATAGCACTGAGAGGGATATGTCCTCCAATGGGTGTTGTGCTAGACGGGGATGAGAATACCCCGGTTATTTGGGTAATTTTGGGTTTGATACAAGAGTTTCCATGTGTGTGGATGTTTCTGTTCTCTGATCGAAGCCCGTTCTTATTTGTCTCTATTTCTCCTTTCCTTTCCTTTCCGTGGTTATCTTTGATCTTGTTGTGTTTATGTAATGTTTGTTGGGCCTTACACGAGTACTACTATAACGTGCTTTTTTTTTTTTTTTTTTTCGTGTGTCATGTTCTGCCATTTGTGTATTTGTTTAATTTAATGGGTTGTTACACTATATAATATATTAAAGATGAAAGGGTAGGTGAACTAAATGAGAGCTAAATCAACCGGAAGTCGATTTTTATGTGTCAAATTTTTGTTTTGTTGTCGTGCAATGTTGGGTGTTTCACTCCCGGATGAAAGTCGAAAACCGAAACCTTTCTAAGGTAAGAATATAAAAACAAAAGAAAGGGTGTTAGTTCGTCGATGGTTAAAGTCGGGCATTACAATAATATGTTTATGGCTTTGTCTCATAATCGATCCTTCTTCGTTGCATTGACTGTCGCTCATTGGACTAGAGGCCAGCCATTGCTTGCGTTACAGGTGAAGAGTAAGTGTGCTCTCTATTGCTTAGTGATTAGGTCATGTTTACGTGATTTATGTATTGGTGCAGTGCAGTACGACCTCCATCTCGGTAAGGAAATTTTGGATCTATGGGGCAGTCAACTTTAGGTGAATCAATTATTACATGTATATGGGTATTTTAATGTGGGCTGTGGACATGGATTCCTGCAGTGAGTGTTCGTCAGAATGAAATCTAACGCTGGGGTAGTTATGTAATGTGGGCACCGAGTTTATTATGGTTTCTTGGAATTCAGGTCTTCGGTTGCTTGGATGTCAGGTCTTCTTTCGGGACTGAATAGCCTCCAAACTCAAACTCTAATGGATATATAAGATATTTATTGTTCAATTCGGAGACGGAAAAGGGTAAGCACATCATAATGTTTCATATTTTACTTATTTATTTTATTAATGATGTGTGTGGCTCGGGCGTCCTAGCTATATGCGTTTAACATATAGGTGTAGTTTCAATGCCATGTCTATTTGCTTTTTCGTCTGATTTAAAACCATGGCTTAGCCTATATGTGTAAGAATTGTTTAGATGTGTCTTAACGATTCAGCCATCTAACTTTACATGTGAATATTCGCATCATCAAAGGCATGTTTTAGCTAACAGATAGAGACCCTTTTTTTCTTTTGTGGTTAGTATTTCAGTTTTGGGTTTTTGTTACGTATCATGGACTTTTTGGGGTCTGGCAATCCAAGCACTGCAGGTGCTGATCATTGGAGCTCAGCGTGGGAGCACATCATTGAGGAACAGGTACAAATCATCGCCCCTTAGAATCTTGGATTAGTCCAAAGTGCGTCTTGCATGTTTCTTGACATTTGCATTCTATGAGTGTTGTCAGGTTAACTTATGTCGTCGACCGTGTGTATTACCATTGCCTTCAAGAAAGAATGGACCTGCTCTCATGTTGCAAGAATACCAAGATTCCATAGCCATTTCCATACACAGGAAAAGGGGTATTGCGCTTGGTATAGAATTTCATCCCGGTTGCAAGTTGGACCAGAATGCATTAAAGGGCAAGGGATGTCGCGGTTCTTCCATTGATAATGTGGATGAATCACTGGAGATGATATCTAATAGGTGGAGCGGTGGGGAATCGGTTACTGTACAAGGAGCTAAGGAAGAATCGGATGATGAATGGTTTCGTTGCTTTGAGGAAGCAACCCTGTCGGCGTCTGGGAAACGGATAAGAGAACTTTTTGGGGTTATCTTGTCCTTTTGCAATCCTGGACAGCCTCATGTATTGTGGTCGAAGTATGGGTTAAGCATTTGTGATGATTAGCCCAATGAACTCCGGGAAAGATACAACATTTGCAATCCAACTACTGAACAAATTTTTGACTTTGGGCTGCATATTTTGGAAAAACAGCTTTATGGATCTGGGAAGACTGTCGATGATTACGTATATATGCCTAAGTCTAAGATTACATGGATCCCGACGAATCCAGAGAAAATGTAATGCAGTTGGACCAATCATACATGTTCCTCTGGGAATAATGGTCATTCCTGAATTATAACTCATTTTGTTTTGCGGGTAATGTTATCCGATATACGTAGATAACTCAGTGTTGGTATTGAATAAAGTATATATGAAAATTAGGAGGTTATGAATCTATTGAGTTTCACGAATGTTGGACCTTAAGCCAGTGTCAACACCTAACTGCTGGACTAATCCTCATGCATTGGAGGCGTCATTGCTTCAGTGACTTTTACCTTTGAGTTTTTTTTGCAATTCTTATAATAATATGTGCTTTCCAGTGTCTTTGTATGATTCATTTGATTATGTGTGATCCAGCCAGCAATATGGATAGTCTTAAAAACCTCTTTCACTGGAGTTTACAACAAATATAACCAATCATGTGCAAACATTGAAGATATTTATATATATATATATAATAACAGAGTTTTTTTAATTGCTCACATTCACCGGAGCTTCTGGTTGATTCTGGCCCCACCAAAAAACTTTCCAATTTATTTTAAAATTTCACATTATAATCTCAATATATGATGATATCTAATATATCTAACATAAAATCTCAATATAATAAAATGTCATAAATCTTAATTTAATAGCAAAGAAAAAAACGGGTCATATTATTTTAAAAATTGGAAACAATTACATCAACATATATATTTAAAACTTTCCAACTTATTTTAAAATCTCACATTATATCTTAATAAATGATAGTATCTAATATATCTCGCATAAAATCTCAATATGATAATATCTCATAAATCTCAATTTAATACGGGCAATATTATTTAAAAAAATTGGAAATAATGAAATCAACGAAATCACATCAATATATATTTTTCATCATGATTTCATCACCAAATTAAAAAAAAGTTATCAAAATAAGAAAATGTCCAAAAATGTCCAAAGTCCAATTACACTCTTTATGATTACACAAATCCTAATTACAATTCTAGATTATCAAGATGAAATTAAAATAAATTGATAATCGAATTTGGTGCAAGGAATGAAATTTAAATCAAAATACCAAGAGTTATAGATGTTGATGTGATTAATGAAAATGTTCATCTTCCTCCGCAATCCACGAAAAAATTGACTAATAATCCTGTCAAATAGTCAAAATACAAATCATTAAAAAAATCGTTGAAAAAAATTATGTTCAGCAAGACTACCAATATTAATGTTCATTCAAGCAAAAAAAAAAAAAAAACTCACATTAGAGAAGAAGAAATCCTTAGATAATTTTCCCATTTAGTTAATCATCGGAAAAAAAATCTATAAATTTTCTAACACAATAACTAACAAAAACAAAAAAAAAAGATACAAGCACTTTCCAAAAAAGATACCGAATCTCATGTTATTGGAAATATTCCTTAAATTGAAAGAATAACGGAAAATCCCATATCATAGAAAATCCTATAAATTTTAAGGATAATATTTTTTTGAAAAAAATATTTCCAAAATAAATTTTAAGAATAAATTAATATCATTTGAAAATAATCATTCCAAAGGAAAAAAATATTATTTTAAATGTGTAAAAGATACTTTATATCTTTTGGACTAAAATGCACCAATTTACCACCCAAAAATATTAATAATTGAGATATTGATTGATATACTGTTTCCAAAAAAAAAAAAAAATATGACGGAAATTATGGTTTTCATGATTTCCTATATAAAGAAAAACATAGGCTTCCTTGTTTGCAAATTCTTCTTTTGTTTTCGGTTCTGGGTCTTTTCTTTTCGTCTTTGTCTTCTTTTTTTTTTGTTGTATTTAGCGTTGCTGATCTATTTTCATTGTTTATTTTGGATATAATCAGTTGGCATCGGTTGCGGCAATTGTGGTGAAACGAAAAGAGGAGACCGGATTTCTTTTACGGTTCATATCGTAGAAATAATAAACACATGAGGTATAAAACCAAGTGTACCCTATTTATTGTTTTGCTTATTGAAAATTTGATGTTGTTTAATGCACCTAAGAAATCCAATTTTTGGTGTTGAAGTTATAGAACGTGAAGAAGTAGGCATCACATGTTCCATCCGAAAAATATGATTATTATGAAACGTCTACGATTTTGTTAGATTTTTCCTTCTGTGATATTTAGGGCTTTGTTGTTCTTATATTTTGTTGTTTGTTTTACAGGTGCACTTGAAAAAAGTTAATCAGCAATAATAAACTTATTAGCTGTACAATATACAATATTTTGGATTTTCATTTGATTTCTCATCGATTTTGTTGGTATCTCTTTTTACTGATGTGTCACTAGAAATTGAATATATTTAAGTGTATTATTAGATTAATTGGACGTAATCTTTTTTAATCGTTTTGAATACAGTGATATATTTTATGTGTTTGGTATAATTTTACTAAGAACACCATTACTTTTGCATTTTAAAAATCCGGGATATATTTCAAACAAAGAAACATTTGTCATGAGTCAAAATGGTTGTATTCCAAAAATGTCAATAGCACACCTTTGATTTGTATCTGTGAATGGTTTTTTGAATATCATCGGGGCAATGTTGCCCTGGAATAAGTAATAGGCTCACGGCTTAGTTCCATTTTCTAAGCATTTACACAAATGAGTTTCAATTTCAACAGTTTTTTTTCTATATAAATTTACATGTTGCTTTGGTACAAGCAATATCATAGATTCATGGGTTTATAAATATAGCGTATATTAAAATTCAAAGAAATGCTTTATAGACACTACTCGATATTTTTTGAC
>JAJJMA010230459.1:0-27981 GCA_023529015.1 Papaver nudicaule
TTGATTGGCTACCATTCGATTTATGAATCAAACTTGCACAATAAAACTTTGAATAAAATGTATATCTACCAAAAATTTTAATACAAATAACTGGAAAAAAAACTCACAAAAGTTGCACGCACGATTTATCTTTCCAACAACATTTGTAAGGTTTTTCTTGAAGTTGGTTCTTATTGTTTTTACAGGGATTGTGAAAGGGAGTCAGTTGCAATCTTCGACTCAAAGTTCATAAATTAACTCGAATTTCATGGTAGAGATGCTGATAAAATTGGGTAAATAGAGCCTAATGGTTTTAGATCATATGGTTCATTTAAATCAAGTGTTAAATACTTGCTACGAATTCGGTAAGGAGGAGAAAGACTTCAATCATGATCTTAGTCTGCTTCAATCTAATCAGCTCCTGAGCAATATAACCGGTCAGACACTTTCAAAGCATCTAGTAATTGAGACAATTGGCACATTCACGTGCTCAGAAATTTTTGAGGCTGAAGCCTCTGCAAAATCAGCAATTTGATTGTGTCAATCACTGAATTCACAATCTCTGTATGGCAATGCCTACACCAAACATAGAACAAATATTTTATGTTTAGCTGTAAACATGTAAGATTAAAGTTTAAAAATAAAAACAAAATGGCACAAACAACCATATATATTTGGAGCAAACTCATAAGAAACCACGTTAGATCATATAGTTATAAGGATTAATAATAGCCATAACCAAGTAAGAATATCGAGTCTAATGCTCAAACACGAAGCACATAATGAAAAGAAGTGTTGATATACCTAATTCCTTTAGTGAAGAAATCCGAACAGCAAAACCAACACTACCTGAAAACAATCTTTGCAAGTTACCAAAAACTACATAAAACAATCTTTGGAATTTTTACCCGTCGAGGGAGAATGAGAGAGATGCTTTTGGCAAATAGGGATATGTTAATATAACCTCTGACATTAATTGAACAGATCTCTAAAGCAAGCAGATTTCTAAAACGCTTCTGCAACTTGGTCATGCTCCATGTTTTCTGTTTGAGTTCTACTCCGTGAGCATCGAATAATGGAACTCACTATTTTTGCCACCAGCCATGCAATGTTTTAGCCCTACTCCAATAAGAATGCCATCTGTAGGAGTCGAACCCACAACTACCTGGTTGAAAACCATGTGCTCTTCCATTTGAGCTAAAACAGCAAATACCATTTCGAATGTAAATGGGACTCAATGTGACGCTAAGATTTTTTTCAAAATTGGAAATGTAATAAGACCAAAAAAAAAAAAAAAACCTGTAAATATAAGGTTTTGGTCACAAAATGGGAACTCATATATTATTAAGTTTTTGAAACAGTCGAGTCAACTGGTTTTGGTATGCAACTAAAGAATGTGATAAGTAGGCAAGCCAAATTACCTTTGTTTATGTAAAAACAAACAAACAGATGATGTGCGAACCGAATCATAACTAACCATGGTTTACTTACATTGCTGGTCATATACTAAAGTTCTATAATGAACTACAAATCTGGATGATGTGTGTACTATGATCGTAGAGTATCTGGATGATGTGTGGCTCAATGACACATATTCAGACATTTTCGATTATCTTAATCTTAATGACAATTAAAAGACTGTTATATCTCAACAAATAAACCACTAACTGCAAGCAAATGTATGATTTACAAAGTAAGCGGCCATTTCGATGTCTAGAACAGTTAATGATAAGAATTAGAACTGTAACATGGAAGAAAGTTCCACGGGTTACCTACTCGCCAAATTCAAGTCTCTCGTGCTCCAATGCCTAACCATATTCAGTAGCAGGAAGCTGTGATGACCGATGGTTTTCCTACTCCATATCGATAACCCAAAGAATTAGAACGCAAATATATATCAGGACAATTGTTTTAACTGCCACATGCATTTCTATATTAAGTGTTATGATCGATTATTAATTAAATACATAAAGCATAAGAAGCATATTCAAATTAGGACTAAAATTCTAAAGATTAATAACTGGTAAAGGCAATAAACCATTTCTCGTATCATTCAATTGCATTTCTCCTGTGATTTATGTATTTTAGGTAGGAGACCATGTGATGCAGGGGCAACCCACCACCAAGCCATTTAATTAGGAACTGTGCCTGCAAGCTCAGCATTTACCAAACTTGTCCTACTACGCAACAAAACTACAGCTGCAACATAATTATCGAAGTATCTGCCTCCTTCCAGCTAAAATGCACTAATGGTATCATGCACCTGCATCAACAATGCGAAGACACCCATCAAAAACAGAGGAATTCCACCTTCCATTGCCCTTCATACCTAAACATTTAAAGGGCAAACACAGACTTTCGATAATAAGATAACTCTTGGTTGTAGTTATAGCGGCAAACCCAAACAATTTTCCATATAGCGGCAAACCCAAACAATTTTCCATTGCCCTTCATGACAAAAATTTTCTTAGTATTATAGCCTTCTAACTTTCTCCTTTCCTGTGTATAGTGTGGGGACGGCTGTTAACAGGTTTTAATATGAAAACAGATAATCAATAAGAAAAAGGTATTGCAGTTGTGGCATTTTGAAATGAAAATTTATCCTTTATAATTACACAAACTATTGGATATAAGCAAGCTATACCCTAAGTTTCGTCTTTATCATTTCAGATGCATTTCGTAGTTTTGACTGCAATACCTTTTGCTCAGCATCTAGATAGCATCCCCCTGTACAGTCTCAGGCTGAATTAGGTGACACCAGGTTCGTGAGTAGAGACTAATGTTAGACTGAAACCAAATATATAAATATTTGGTACCATTGAATTATCGCAGGGACGTGTTGAAATAGTGACTAAAACCAAATATAAAAATATTTACCTCACCCATCACCAGTATAGCACAAACCATGTCATTAAGTTAGGTGAGTAGTAAACCATGTCATTAAGTCATGTGGACTGAGTATTCCACAGTCATGCCCCACCACAAACACCTGCAATACCAACAAAAATCAAAAATTTCCTCCAATCTTATTACCCGTGCAGGGGGTCTAGCATTTGTGTTTGTATAGGAATAAACCAAAAATAGAGAAATAGGAGAAAGAGGGAGAAAAAATACTGGTCGCAGCCAGAAATAAGAGCACGGTCAGTTTATATGAATTCATAAACAATGTGAAAAGTGATGTCTGGAATGTTGAACTTTCATATAAAATGTTGCTGAAAATATTAGAAGGCACTCAATCTAAGAATCCAATGATTGTTTAATTAGTGAATAAAACAAAAATTTACAATAACTTAAAATAAATAAAAAAGTTGAGAACTGATCTGTAATTGAGTCTTAAACATTTAAGAAACTAAACCATGTTCAATTCATGACATCCAGAACATCCTACCGCACATGTCATTAATCTGAATAAGTCTTACTTATAGAGTTTATCTGCCTGTAATGATCAAATTGAGTTCTCAAGATTACATATATATGTGCAGTGAATGCACAATTGCATTGAGAACTGCCATCACCGATACAGGCAATGATACAGGCAATGTTTGATAACCTGAGCATTTCCTAGAGTGGTGCTTATTGAATGTAACTATTAGTGCAGAACTGAATTCATACTCATATTTGTGTGATAATATTATCATCGCAATTTCTATACCTGCAAATACTGATTTTATACAACCACAAAAAATAGAAAAAAAAAAAAAAAAAATCCAACCATCAAAAACTAAATTAATATTAGATCAAAAGAGAGAACCCTATTTTGTACCTTCTTTAATCACCTCCTCCCATTCTTCACCTATTCCCGGATTAGTGTTACCATTAGAGAGAGCATTTGAAAACACTGGTTCAGATTAGCACCGCTGTTGTTTGCATCGACTGGAGAAGATTGATTGATTTCAGAATCGCTATCATCAGTATCTTGTGGGAATATATTTCTGGATATTGTAAGTTCTGTGGAGGAAAAACGAAAATTATGAGAGTCCAGCGAATTTCGTGGATTTTATAAAATTGTCCCAATTGAATTGACACACTAATAAAACCTAAGAGTAGGAAACGTTTATCAATCCTGTCATGAACAAACCAAAACAAAAAAAAAGAAGAAAGGGTTTAGATATTTACCTTTGGTTGATTTTGTGATGAATCAACTCAATTAAAAAAAATGAATATCGGTTGATTGATCTCTACTGACCTGCAAAATAAATAAGAAGAGAAAAAAAGGAAAGGGCCGATTTCGCTATATAAAATCCACTCACCATGTAAAGGGAGATTAGAAGAGAGGAGATGAAAGAGGAATTACAGCAGCAAGGAAACATATTGCGGCGTAGAGGCGCAGCAAGTATGAGTATTAGGGTTACTTGAGAGTGATAGAGTAAATATTCGGAAGTTTTCTCATTGGTTATAATTTTTTTAGGTGGGGTCAAGAACTCTAACAATTGAGAGAACTCCCTACTTTTAATCTCAGCCAAATAAAACATTCTGAAATTATAGGGTTTAATTAATGCCATTATGTGGGTTCTTTGGAAAGAAAGAAATGGTCGCGTGCTGTTCCATGGGAAACTGTAGTTAATTTGTAATGAACTGAATTCATTCTGCTGGGGATCATATCGTTAATCAATCTTGTACATAACCTTTGAATTCAAAAAAAAAAAAAAAAAATGTGTAAAAGAAAAGTTAGTTTGGTTTCGAACCCCTGACTACAAGGATTTTCAAAAGATTCATCAACCACTGAACTATCCAATTGTTTTTAACAATAAGACGATTCTGTAATTTCTTTATACATCCAATAGTTTCCATATTGTTCTAGTTTTATCGGCCATAATCGGTGAATGTATGTAGCTATATCGGACGATCCTCTAGAAATTTAGTCATAAATTTGTCAGAGTAAATAATCGTTAAGTAACTTAGATTTCAAACATCGATTCTAGATAAAATTAAGGAGATTCCTGAAATCGTTCGGTGAGTGTTGGAATAGACCGATTAATTCTAACAAAATAGCTTATGTTGATTGTTTGCACGTAATCAGCGTTCATAGACATTCTCATACAACGATTATGTTACAAGAAATTTGTGACTTGATATACTCTTAACCGACTACTAAATGTGTATATGTACACCGATTTTAGGGTTTTAAATTTCTGGGAAAAGGAATAATCTATGCTTATAGGGGTCCATATCCGTCAATTATAATAATAGCCGAATTGCACAAAAATACCCAAAATTTGGGTGTGCCTTCCAAAAATATACCTTCTAAAAATTAATACAAAGAAATACTCATGTCTACCGATTTTAGCCCTCAAAGTCTACACCCTAAGTACAAATTTTATGGTCAACCAAGATTGACCACGATGATTAAGGTCTACACCTTTGTATCTGAAGTCTAGACCTTACGAAAAGTTTATTTTTGGAATTGCCAAAGTGTAGACCTTGTGTTTATCATAGTCTAGACTTTATAAAAAATGCTATTTTTGGAATTTCAAAAGTGTAGACATTTACTTCCCAAGGTGTAGACCCTAAATTAAGGGTCGCCACATAGGCGCCATGTAGATTTAGAATGGTCTAGACCGCCAATATTAGAGTCTAGACCGTGCATATTAAGCGCCATGTAGGATCAGAATGGTCTACACCTCAATACCAAGGTCTGCACCATCAACCCTATAGTCTACACCTTTGAATCCATAGTCTAGACCCTGATGGCATTTCTGTAAAAATAATAGGGGTCAAGGTCTATAGTAGTCATCAAAGGGTAGTTTTATGTATTAAATTTTAGAAGGTATATTTTTGGAAGAACTCTTTGAAAATGTGCTATTTTTGTTGATTTCTGGTATATTATATATATATATAATAAAATAATATATGATAGCTTATAAGGCTTCATATCCAGCGATTATGGTTTTGGGCTTTTGAAAAAATGAAAAAGAACTCGAAGAATAATCGGGGGATACAAGGGTCCAATGAACGCCGATTCTAGGAAAAATCAAATGTTGAAATTCTTGATAAAACTCATTCTTTTCATGTTTTGAAGAGCAAGAATTCTACTCCTACAAAGCTTTACACAAAGCTTTACACAAAGATATCATCCAACGGACCCCCCTGCTAATCTTCCTTGGTGGGGCCATCACACCACACCTAATCATGCATCTCCACCGTTGGATCACTCCAATGTGTAAAATGGTGTGTAAAATGGTGTGAGTGTAGAATCACTCTTTGAAGAAATGTAAATAACATTAAAAAAAAATATTCTTTGTTATAGAAATAAATCAATTTAATTAAAATTAACAATTTTATTTTGCAACTAACACAACTAATTGTAATTACTAACTAATCAGATGTATCATGTAAATATGATTTTTTTTATTTTACTTCAAAATGGGAAACTATAGTCGATTTGTAATTTCCTTTTGATCTCTACAATGGGAGTCTTGCGACTAGTTTGTACTTTGTATATTTGTACAGATTTTACACCTTAATATATCGTTTTCCACTCGAAAAAAATATTTTTACTTCAAAGTGACCCCACAAACAGCTGAGGAAAGACTCATTAGTGAAGGCAAAACAATTAATATAAAAGCAAACTAAAACTATCTCAGTTGCAACACCCCCACAACTATCTCATGATTATGGTTGTGCTGTGAATTGCTTGGTTTGCTGGTTCTTTCTTTCATGCGAACATATGATTGTTGTTAGGTTCAATTGTGGTCAATTTTATTTTATCACGTTTTCAAAATATGGGATACATTCTCTTATGTATCAGTTTGTAAGACCTTAGGGTCGTGGCATCATGGTGGATATTGGTGTTGTTGTGGGTCTTTGATAAGGTTCAGTTGGTTCGTCTGGAGTTGGTGGTCGGTGTGGAAGGATGTTCGACAGGTACGATTGAGGATATATACAACATGGTGGTAGAAGCAAGATGGTTGAAGGGCTTGCCCGGTTTATCAGTAGGTCTGGATCCAAGATTGGAGGCGATATTTGTAATGATATGATCTTGTGTTGTATGATTACTCCTGCACTACATTGTAACTCTTTTCTAAGACTAGTTAAATAAAATCCAACCTTTCAAAAAAAAAAAAAAAAAAAAAAAAAAAAACTAAAAAAGTTATTACTCTTTTTTTTTTTTTTGATAAGCTAAAGAGTCTTAACTCAAGCTAAAGAGTCTTAACTCAAGCTAAAGTGTCTCTTGGTGTCCAATTTTCTCACTCCATAAAGCGTGGCTGTCCATAATCGTATACTTCCGTGGTACAGGCGTCAACCCTGTACTTCCGTGGTGCAGACTTTCTGGTACCAGACTCCAACTTCCAACTTTCTGTATATCTTCTTCTTTGGTTCATACAAAATAAAACCGTCATCGTACTCCCATAAAATCTCATTGTTCTCGAAACTCCATATAAACTCCAAGTACCGGCTATCTGTTATTTTCTCTGCAGTAATGGAGAAACTTTTAGTCCAAGATTCCCGCACTCCATAATTTTGCATCATCCATATATCAACGCGAATGTCAAATACATGTATAGCTAAACATAGACAGCCTCCCAATACTGCCACATTTTGTTTTAAACATATCTCTTTCGAGAGGTTCTTCTTCTGGATACGGCACTTGGGGCAGTGCTACCTCCTCAAATCTCTCACTGCTAATATCAAAATAGACCAATACAGTGTCGTGTTTTCCAAAAGTACACGCGAGCCAATGAAGAGCTCCATAGAAGAGCACTCCAGAGGCTCTTTTGTAATAGAGATAGTAAGGTATGCCTTGAATGCTTCTCCATGAAGTTGATCTCAATGCATAAACATCAACATTCGAACACTTTGAATCCTTGTCGATCACAACCCTTAGCAATTTGTAATCGCCAGTCTTGTAATCGTAACAAAATCCATATGCATCTACTTCCTCCATTCCTCGTCTATGTCTTCGCAGTCTATTTCCGGTGCCATGGGTATATATGTTCTTGTACGCGTCTGTTGACGGATTCCAGATGTAGTATTCTCCATCCCAATCGTGCGAGGCAAGACGTATCCAAACCCAGACATCACATGAAGACAAAAAATCAACAAAAAAATGTTTAAACATGGAAGGGTAATCCATCTGATTAATAAGTAATTCACGCCTTGTTGTTGATGATGGTGTCATTGACAATGGCAGTAAAGAGGATACTGACTTATATTCAACCGTATAGATTTCTCTGTCGCAAGCGCAAAACGTAATGCTAGTATCGCTTTTTATGTTACGGCTGAGCTCATGATGCATATGTTGAAAACTACGACTGCGTAATAGTGCATAAAAGGACTTGCTTACTGACTTCAACTTCATGTCGCGTCGCGTGAGAGGACGACAAGGAATTGAAGAAGTACGTGTTCACGTAAGTGTTAATTTGTAAAACCTTATATATATATATATATAGATAGATAGATAGATAGATAGATACTCAACTCAAGTTTTTGAGTTCTGACACAACTCGAAGTCCTTCCTGGACCCTGTTAGGTGGCTTAACAAATTAACCCAAAACCACTCCATCTTCACGACAAAACTCGACTGCCAATTTGTGTCCTTGTATCCTAATACCTCTCACACACACCCCACGGTTAGCCGACGGTGGTCCTCTTCTTCTTAGTGGAATAACTGGTAGCAAAAGGGGCTCAGTTTAGCTTCCTTATCGTCAGAGAAAAGGAAGAGAAATTCAAGTAAGAACAGATCTGGCAGCCCTGAACAGAAGAGTACGGGTGTTTCAGTAATTCTCTTTAATGACCATTTTGCCCTATTACTGATTAGATAATTTCTTCTTCTATATCAAACTTAATACAGGTCAACTGATAATTTCTTCTTAGTCAAAACAACCTGATGGCTTTTTTTTTTTTTTTTGACTCGTTCAGGGAGTCGAACTCCCGACCTCCCCTAAAGGGGAGGTATAGGTTACCACTGTACTAATCTTTTTTTTTTTTATGCAAGAAAATTTTATTTCATCTAAATATTGCTGCCTCTATCAAGGTTAAAGGCAGAGATAATAAAGTGCGGAGGATTGCTTGGCCATGCGCCATTCACCTCATATTTCCTGGCATGTTTTGCCATTACATCTGCAACATGGTTTGCACTCCTGTTTACATAAACAAAACTACTACTATCAAAATCTCTAAGGAAATACTGAATGTCTTCAATTATGCTTCTGTGTTGTAGAGAAACTCCTTGAATGCATCCATTTATTGCTTTGACTACTACTTCTGCATCAGTCTCAAAAATCACTTTGCGCAGTCCCTTTGAGATAGCCCATCTGACAGCCTTGAGTGCAGCCAAACATTCCATCTCTTCTGCCCCACTTCCTTTTGCTAAGCTTTCGCATTCTGCTCCAAGGTACCTACCTGCAAAATCACGAGCAACCAGACTCAGTCCACCATTCTTTGTAATACTACAGAAAGAGCCATCAGTGTTTATTTTGATATGATCTGCATTAGGTGCAGACCATTTTGCGGTGTGCTTAATACACACTCGCATAGTGGTGTTATCTACTTTGTGTTTTCCTGCACTCAATGAGTTAGATAAGAAATTTGAAATTTTCCTACTAACTATGTCTGGGCCATTCTACTTTTGCTGAAAAACGCAGATACACCTTTCCTTCCACAGGAACCAGGAGATAACTGCCATTTTTTGCTTCATTTCAGATGTGTAGACATCCGACATAATCCAATCTGTCAACCATTCCTGAACTGATGCCCAATTACCCACTGTGATTCTTAGGCCTGCACATTGAAACCACACTAGTCTAGCCAGGGGACAGTCCATCATGATGTGAGTTAAATCCTCAGAGTGGTGTTTGCATCTTTCACAGCTGATGTCTTGTAAGCTCTTGATTCTGGACAATCTGACTCTGGTTGTATGGATGTTCTTCATACATTTCCACAAGAAAGTTTAACTCTTGGCAGGATATCTAAACTCTGAATTTTATCCCAAATGCTTGAGGAAGGATATTGAAAGTTTGCATCACCATGGTATTTGGTGTTGTACAACACTTTATATGCCGATCTGACTGTGTACTCTCCATTTTTGCTGTGCAACCAGATTAGTCTGTCTTCACTTCTTCTTGGGATTCTCATCTGAGTTATAAGACTAACAGTGGCCTGATCAAATAGAATGTTTAGGATTTCTTGCTTCCACTGCATTGTAACTGGATCTATCAAATCCGATACCATAGTAAAGCTCCATGTGTCAATATACACATTCTTCGGAAGAGGTGCAGTATCCAAGTTGTGCACCCATTTATCCTGCCAAATTGATATCTTCTTTCCATTTCCTAAAGCCCAATAGCTGTGCTTTCTTATGAACTCAAAACCTGAGCTAATGCTTTTCCAGCTCCATGTGCTGTCGTCTTTAGCTGTATAATGTAGTGGTGGAGTTGAGTGATAGTATTTTGCTGTCAGGCATTTTGTCCACAAGCTCTCTTTGGCAGTGCAAAGTCTCCATGCTGATTTACCAAGTAAAGCTTGATTAAAACACTTAAGGTCCCTGAAATTGAGACCTCCATCTGAGTAATTTTTGAACATCCATGGCCATGAAGTCATAAACATGCCTCCTTGTTCTGGTTTGTCCCACCAAAACCTTAGCTGAAGCGAGTTAATGCTATCTATAATGTCTGAAGGAAGTTTAAAATTGCTCATTTGATGTAGAGGATCACTATTAAGGACATGTTTAACCATCACTGACCTTCCTGCTTGATGCATGATCTTACCCTTCCATCTCGCCAATCTGTTCTTCAATGCATTAATAAGAGGATTGAAAGAAACTTTTTTCTTCTTCTTGAGGAACAAAGGAATTCCCAGGTATTTCTCATCTTCATTCATTTGCTGAACAACCAAGAAATTAACTATCTCAGTGCAAACATTTGAGTTAATGTTTTTACTGAAGCTAATTCCACTTTTTTGATAATTTATCATCTGCCCTGAAATTAAACTGAACTGTTGGAGTAGACCCTGTAGTGAGTTCACGTTCCTTCTGTTTGCTTTCAAGAAGACCAAGCAGTCGTCTGCGAATAGTAGGTGGCTTATTTGTGGTGCTCTTCTTGCAACTTTGACACCATTCAGCTTGTTTTCTGACTGTCACTGCCATAGCTCTAGAAAACCCTTCCATTGCAATGATGAATAGGTAAGGGGATAATGTATCCCCTTGCCTTATCCCTCTTGTTGGATGGAATGGTTTGCAAGTAGATTCATTCAGAATGATACTAATTTCCGTCGTGCAGATGCATTGAAGTATTAAATTGCACCATTTCTCGCAAAAACCCATTTTCCTCATGACACTTATCAGGTAATCCCATTCTATCCTGTCAAAAGCCTTTGACATGTCAAGTTTGAGAGCCATATAAGCACCACCTCCTTCCTTAGTTGTTCTTTTAAGCTTGTGCATAACTTCATGTGCGAGAGAATGTTGTCCGAGATCAATCTTCTTAGAACATATGCTGACTGAAATGGAGAGATTAATTTGTCGAGAAGAATCTTCAATCTTTTAGCCATTAGCTTAGAGATTATCTTGTAGGAGGTGTTGCATAACGCTATGGGTCTGTAATCTGCTGCCTTTGATGGGATTTTGACTTTGGGGATTAACCGTAGCTTTGTCTGGTTCATTTTCTTGCTTAGAAAACCCGAGGAGAAGAAATTTTGAACTGTAGACACCACTTCTTCTTTTATAGTATCCCATTCTGTTTGATAGAACCCCGGTGGGAATCCATCAAGGCCTGGTGCTTTCCAAGCTTCCATGCTCATTACTGAATCATATATTTCCTTTTCGTTTGGAATTGCAATTAGCCTCTCATTCTCATCATCAGATATAACTCCCTGAATTTGATTAAGAAAATCCTCATGCATGACTGGATTTGTAGTGGTGCTTACATCCATAAAATGATCTGTAAGAAGTATCTCCAAGCTAGCTGAATCAGTTTTCCATGAGCCATCAGATGCTTGCAAGGCATCTATTCTGTTCCTGGATCTTCTTTTGTTTGCATTGACATGGTGCATCTTTGTATTTCTGTCAGCATCAATATGAAGGTAATCATTTGCTTTCTGTTTCCAAAAGTCATGTTTGATCTCCTCCCATTTATCTATTTCAGCTTCTACCTGTACAATCTTCTGTGTATTGTCCCTTGTATTATCATTCTGCAATAGCTCAAGGTTAGAGTACAAGTTCTTTATATTCTCATTTATATTCCCAAACTCCTTCTTATTATATTCAGATAACAGTTTCCTAGTGTAACACAGCTTATAGTCCAATCTATGTGCTGGAGATCCATTTGTGTCTTTTAGCCAAGCTTCTATAATCTTATCCTTACACTTTGGGTCCTTAAGCCAGCATGCAAAGAATTTCCAGTTTCTAGGATTTGAAACCTGGTTACTATATAAGCTCAGTAGTATGGGACTATGATCTGATCCTAGCTGAACTAGATGAGTCAGTTTAGAATCAGGGAAAAGCAACATCCATTCATTATTGATTAATGCCCTGTCTAGTCTAGATTTGAATCTACCTGTTCCATGCTTATTACTAGTCCACGTAAAAGGTTTGCCACTAAAACCTAAATCAGTCAGACCTGCCTCAGCTATGCAGTTAAGAATGTTAGGTGAACTAGAGGAAGATGCACTTGTTCTGTTATTTCTTTACTCTGAGTTAAAAGTGACATTAAAGTCACCAATCACTACCCAAGGTTGTTGGATTTCATTACCTAATTCCTTAATGTAATTCCAAATATAGTCTCTTTCATATGGTTTATGAGAGCCATAAATACAAGATAGCAGCCATTCTGGTTTCGATGGGTCATGTTTTACTAGGCAGTGTATCATGTTTTTAGATGTATGCATAACTTCCAGATTAAATCCATCTTTCCATAGTAAAAGTAGACCACCAGATCTTCCTATAGACGGTTGAAAAATGGAGTTAGGAAATTGCAGTGATCTAGCTAGGCCTAGAACCTTATCTGAGTCTATCTTAGTTTCACAAACAAAGATTATATCAGGATTATGAAAGTTTGACAGGTTTTTTAAATGATCTCTGGTCACTTTGGAGTTAAATCCCTGACAATTCCAACTAAGAATTTTCATTCTTTGCTGGCTAGATGTAATAAAAACTGACCAAATGTTGTAAGAAAAATTTGACAGAGAATAAATAGAAGAAAACACAAGCAAAACTGACGAAATAAAGAAGAGTTTAGTAAACGGTTTAGAATAGTTTGTCACCTTGGGTACAGCTCTTCCTTGAGACTCCCTAGTTATATTGCTCGCATTCACTCCTGAGATGTTGGTTTGAAATCCTCCCGATCCAGTATGTGCATCCGAACTTCCATTCAATAACATCGAAGGGTTAACAGTCTCAATCTCTTCATAAACAGGGTTGATATGGGTAAGATTGTTTGCTTGAGTTTCCTTAAGGTTCATCGCATCAGGTTTATCTTCCCTCAGCCTTTTGGGTTTTCTGTTGTCCTCTCGAGCTTCATTTTCTAGCATTTCCATATCAGTTACACCACTGGTGTAGTCTGCAATTGATTCAGTTACGTCTTCCACATTTAGAGTTTTATTAGCCAACACTTCTTTTCTTTCCTCAGTTTGAGTCCAAACTAAGTAATCTCCATCTGTCATTCTAGCTATTTTCAGTTCCAATTCTATCGTTTCACAATTTGCAGCCTTGTGATCAATGACATATCATCTTCTGCAAAGCCGGTAAGGTTTCTTCTCATAATGATATACAATCCAGATTATTTTTCCATTTGGTAGATCGATCCAGCCACCACCTTTTAGGGGATCAGTGAGTTTGATCTCCACATTAGTTGTAGTTGATAGAATACCTCTAGCATTCCTGGTATTGCGCACAATTCTTCGACCCAGATCCTTGCTCATCTCCTCCAAAATCTTATTGGTGATTGGAATATTTCCAAGTCCACGAAACTGCACACTCCATATTAACTTCTCAAACTTGTGGTCTGCTAAAGCTTTATTAGGATCAAACTTCTGAAGTAGTAACAGAAAACCATCCATCGTCCATGGAGCTCTTTTAAGAACATCCAAAACAGATTTTTCTTCCTGGAACTTAAACACAAAAAGATTGGTCCTTTTGTTTGAACCCCAAAACTTTTGTGTTTCCTCCAAATGCGCTTCACATGCTCTTTAACATCATCATAATCTATTATCTCATCTCCAAAAAACTTTCCTAGGACACTTGCAGACCATTCATCTGCTGCCTGATTTATGGCTTCCCCTGAAATAACTGAACTTCTGATTGGCCTTGAGGATCTGGATGACAGAGTGGTAGCTGCCATGCTACTTGAGATTTCCTCAATGACTGGTTCTTGTTGGTTGCTCATGTTGAAAAAGCTCACGCTGATTGAGATATAGGGTTTAAGGAAGTTGGATTTTGAATATACAGGGTTGGTACATAGGTGAGGATATCTTATAGGGTTATAAGGTGGAACCCTAGATATTGTAGGAGACAGAATCTTATAATTTAGGAAAGCGGTTTGTTTCCGGCTATGAAAAAGCTGTAACTTATCGGATGGGTCTTGCGATGCTGAAAATAAGGAGAATATCCTAATTTTCCTCCAACTATTTTGGAAATTTTCTTGGTGCACAGTTCGGTGGGAGGGAATCATTTTTTGAATCAATGAAGAACATGGTTTACTGGACATCAGTGCTGATTTTGAGATTTGATGGTTCATACCTATCAATGATATTGAATGGATATGTTTTGCAAACGACATTTGCTTGGATTTACTGGTTGATGGGAGGGTAACACGACTTGTTGACAAACCTGCACGACTTGCAGAGAACAACTCAAAGCTTGAATGCAATTGAGCTACCACGACATGGTAGATAACTGTTAGGGATCTATGTGCAGAGCTGTGACCACAAATTAGAAGACAAACATATTAGTAACACAAAGAAAGCAATAGAAAAGAACTATAATGAAATCGATCAAAAGAAAAGAAAAAAAAAAGAAAAGAAAAATAGATCTGGATCTATGTATAACGATTTTTGCTTGATTTAGAGTGCAACATGAATCTAAAATGGATGCAGAATGGATACTATAACGAAAAACTATGCCTAATAGATAGAACTAGCATGATTAAAGATGAATCAAGATGATGATTTGCATGATAAGTTTAGATAGGTTTTTTTTTAAAAATCGCCAGAGCTACCACTGTACTAATCAGTGGAACCTAAACAACCTGATGGCTTGTTACTGAACAACCTAGGCAAAAAGGTAATACAGTTCTCTAGATAAATGTGAAAACTGGACATAAAAACAGGCAGGGCCTAGTGTACTATTAAAAAAATATTTTTTAATTCATAAATTTTCATATTTTTTTTGGTTTTGCCCTTAGTCTTATTATCAATTACTTAGTATATATTATTAATAAGTTTAAGTTGTAAAAAATGCCTTAATATTTAAACTCCGCCTATAAATTAAAATATGAAAAATCTTAATTCCGCTTATATAAATTTAGCGGAGGGAGTATATGGCTTCTCTTCGTTTTTTACAATCCTCACGACTATCAACATTTATGACATTTCTACAGATTCAAATGTTTGGAAGTTTGGAGCAACTGTTAGTCAAGTAACTGCCAACTGCTCGTTTGGCTACTGATTTATTGTCCACTGCCAGTCCACCAGCTTTCAACATGACTTGGCTTTCAGAGCCTGTTTGGTAAGTATAAGCAGAAGTGGTTTCAGATGTTAACAATCAAAGCTATTAAATTTAAAAGTCCCAAAACATAACTCCGAATCGTTTTCCACTTAATTTTCCCTTCTTTCTTTTTCCTCTACCTTTCTCCACCGCCTTCAAAAAATTCCCCTTTTAGCCTCCTTGGCTCGAGTTTGGCCCTTTCTTGGACCAAATCGAGCAAGATTAACATGTTCATATTGTAAATAGATCTTGGTTTTAGTTTCTTGTATAGTTTTTCTGATTTTATCGTGTTTTAGATCTGTGGGGTACCCTCTTTCCTGGATTAGGTTTTCCTAATTCATCAAAGTTGATTTTGGGGATGATGATGTTTAGATCTAATTCGTGATTCTTTGTTGCTGGTTGAAGGTAAGATGGGTTAGCCTGTGTTGTTGTTTTTCTTCTGCGGTGGTGGTTTTCGGTGCTGCTGTGGTGGTTAAAACAAGCATGGTTCATGGATTGTAGAGATATCTTGAGAATGTGGAGATGAGCAACCACTATGGTCAAGAATTTCTCTACATACTAGAAATTCCTTGGCATTTCTCTATGTGGTGCTACACAGATGTAGCAGCAAGTAGAGATACAGATGCAAAGCGCGAATCGAGTATCCGCAGGGCGGAACTCAGTTTCCGCATTTTACTTTTCGTGGATTCTCAATTTCCGCCAAAAAGCTTTGCGGCGTTTGACCTTTTTTTTCTTTACACCTCCTCTACACCTCAACATCTAACCAAACACTCTATTAACTCGTTCGGACCACGAACTTGATGGCGGTTTTTGGACAAGAATGACAGGTTTCAAACAATCTTGCATCAAAATTCCCACCATAAGCAATTTCCTTGTGTTGAGAGGAGAATTAAGAGAGTAGTCCTTGCAAATCATGGGCTTTCTGTAGATATTTTGTGTGAATGGGCCTTATTGGGAGAAAAAACCGGGAACCCAAACACTAATTCTTTGATATAAAGACAATATTACCCTTGAAAACTACAACACCACAGAGTTAAATACAATACCCTTACTAGGAAAATGCGAATTTTTTTTCATTTGAAAAGCTTATTATAAACTCCCGCGCCAGCGAAAATTCGTGAAAATTTTGAAACAGAAATAAGAAAGAGAGAGAGAAAGAGAAATGGGGAAAAGAAAGAATGAAGATTCAATTTGTTCACAAATCGGAAAAACAATATGTTCAGAAATCAGAAAAAGATGGAGAAGTTACAAATCAATCAGTTCATGTACTTCTCCTTCTCCTCAATCAACAATTTCAACAGCTTTACTCAATCCACGACGTCCTGCAGGTTTCAACTGGTAAGATGCATTTCTTCTTCTCCTCCCTAGATCTGTACCATCACTTGAATGGTCTCTGATCTGTAATTTGTAGTGATTTTTTGAAGTTGAAATTTATGGAAACGTTTCGATTTGTTGAATCTGGATGAGATTTAACTTAACTTGTTATTGATCGTCTAGTTTGTTGGAATTTTGAATTTCTGCTCCGAGTTCTTGTAGCTGAGATCTGAATTTTGAAATGAAAATATCTCAACCAGATTTATTGTAGAACTGATTGGAAGAATTTCAACCTAGTGCAGAAAATCCTTGTAGTTTTGGAATGCAAGTTAGTATTATTATAATTACCTGAATGGGCAGCAATCCTTCTTTGCTTTCGAGTAGTAGTACCACCAAACAAGGATTCCCCAAAGAATGTACTGACCCCCAATCCTTTAGAAGTAGAATACTCTTGACAAGGTTCAAATGCTAAACAAGAATTCATTAAAGATCCACAAAACGAAGTAATATTGAATCCCAAACCCCCATTTGATGAGAAAACCGAATTAGTATTATTCCCACCACCACTACATCTGGATACTAAAAGGTTCCTCCTTTTGGATGCCCATTTCTTAGAAGAAGAAGATTGAAATAAAGATGGTTTCTTCAAATTGTAATCTTTATCAAAGTCTACAGACATGCAAGCAGCAACAAGCCATGTACATAATGGAGAAGTCACAGAGGCTGCAGTCGCCATTGAAAATCAGAAACCCAGATTTCTAAATTAGGTTTGAATGTGAAGGGAAAGATGAAATTTTTCTTGGTTATTGGTGGAAATGAGAGAAACCCAGTGTCGATATAACCGAGAGAGGGAGTATTTGTTGATGAATCTGAGTTGGGAGTGAAGGGGTTTTGAGGAACAGAGAGGGACTGACTGACAAGTGGGTTGTTTCAATACCAGAAGAGGAGACTAGACTATACAAAATGGATTATGACTACAACCAATCAGACCCACAAATTTTATCAAATTTATTTTTCTATTGGATTTTCAAGATAAAAAATACAAAATTTGCTTGCTTGACCATTTTTGCCAAAAAAAAATAATAATAAAAAATAGATGCCAAAGAATAAAAATATCAAAATAAGATACTAAATTATTTTTGATTTTTTTTATGCCCAGTGATTTTTTCCTGACGTCTGCCACAATAGTTGGCAGAAGCCAGGAACAAAATTATGAGAGGGTAGCTTGACTAAAATCCAGCTTTTCCACCGCTTAAATTTCGCTTTAGAATCTTTTAGGGTAGAATTAGTGTGTTAGTCTGGATCATATTTGGTGTTGAAACCCACTATGGCCTTTGTAAGTGGCATAAGTCAAATCAGAAGTCTCATTTAAAATTACAAGCCACGGCGGAATTTATTTTATTTTTATTTTTTTTAAAATGAAAATTATGATCACTATGTTAAACCCAATGTATGTATATGATCCCATCAATTGGAAAAAGAAAACATTGCATATGAGCGTATACGACATATATAGTGACATGAAAATGACTAAACACCAAACAATTCATTCTTAAATAGATATTTTTGCATCAAATACATTATTATGTTAGTCTTTAGGCTTCTTCCTATGGGACACAAAAAATATATATTAAGAGTGTTTTGTCACACTATGGATCCAGCAAACACCCTAAATGGCGTTGCAAAGTTGCAAATTTGCAACATTGCAACGCGAGATAGAAATAGTATCATCGATGGAAATTCCATCGACAGATACAAAATTCATCGACGTCGATACTATTTCTGTCGATAAAGATGTACGGCTGAGATTTGTCAAAGCCTATATATACCCTCATTTGGCAACCTTATCAACTTACACCTTCACAACATTTGTAGTAGTTTTCTCAGATCTACCACAATTGCGCACTCCGCTGTCTATTTATTTGCGTTGTGCACACCTTCCATATGGCACGCGGTAAGGCCAAAAACAAGTGGAAACAACACGCTACTCAATCATTTACTCAATATGAACCTGAAGTCTACGACGAGGATAGTCAAGAAATGGGCGAAGGAAAGACTGAGAGAGGAAGCCGCGTGCAATCTTTCACTGCAAGTGAGGACATGATCATTTGTTCTAATTATGTCCGATTTACTGATAATCCCATTACCAGTGTTCATCAAGACAAGGCAACATTGTGGGGGAGCATATTTGATCAGTTCGAGCAGGAGACAATGAATGTCACTTGTCGTACAAAAATTTCGTTGTGCAACCACTTCGTCACGATCAATGCACATGTGCAACTGTTTGTTGCTGCGATCGTGCAGGCTGAACGCAGAAGACAAAGTGGAGAGGGTGACACGGACGTCGAACTGAGGTGTCGCGAAGGATGGAAAAGAGAGCGCGGGAAACCATTTGCCTACGAGGAGTGTTACCATATTTTGAAAGTGTTGCCAAAGTATGACCCAAAGATGCTGCTCCAGCTGAAGTCGGTTCCTAAAGCTTCACCGTACAATCAAGGTTCGCCTCACTCCCAGGGGTCTCCGTCCTCGCCCTTTGCGTCCCAATTTTCCTCACAGATGGGGTCACCAGGTGCAGGAGGCAGTGGAGGAAGTGGAGGTAGTAGAAGTAGTGGAGGAAGTGGAGGTAGTGGAGGAGGTATGACAACTGAAAAGGTGTCTGCAAATGCACTCAAGTTCCAGATGTTGTGTGGTACGAACCAGGCTAAGAAGCTACGACAAGCAAAGGCTGATGCTGCTGTTGAGGGGAAAGGCTTCAACATGGACGCCTATACTGTAAGGATCACCCTGAACCACCTGCTTACAACCCTAAGAGCACAATCTAGGCTACGAGGCATTAAGGAATTAAACATCTATTTAAAACCCTAATTACAAATTCAAGATAAAGATCAACCCAAAACTACAACCCTCTCTGAGAATTTATAAATGAAAACCTCTCAAGTGATACATATACATTAATGTGTTGATTTTCGAACAAAGAATACATAGTAAATACAATCAAGATACGCAAAAGAATACAAGCTTTCAGCTGGAAAACGACGAGCACAACTGCACCTGATATCTGAAACTGGAGTGGGAAAAGAGTGAGCATCATCCTCGAAAGGGTGCTCAGCAGAAAAAAAATAACTAACTTTCAAGCAAACACTAAAATGATTCGGAAAACAATGCAAGTTCGATGAAAACGACGGAAACGCATACACAAGTATGTTAACAACTCCTCTAAATAATAAAAGTAATAATACTAACGGGAAAGCCCGTGCCTCAGCACCATTCCATACCGGCAAACATGAGGAAGTCCCCATAGCATAGTAAGCCTATATATCGGGCAGTCCATGCCCGTAATATTGAGGAGCCACCAACATACAAGCAAATGGCCATGAAAAACATCACAATAATGAATACACGAGAGTTTCGTTATAGATTCCCACTTCAAATGACGACAAGCCACGCCTACCTCATGCCCACCCACCGGTTCATTGCCCATCGAATCCGACTGATTAATAACATACAATTCCAAACAATTAAACACAAAGCCCATAAATACCAACCTAGATACAACTAAGCCCATAAAAGCAACCCCCAAGCCTAAATACCTTTACCCACAAATCAGATCCATTTAGTTGGCTCATATCCAACACCACTACCCATCTGACTGAGCTGACACAACCGAGTCAGACATCTAACTCGCATCATTTTTCAAGTAATCTTAATTAGGGCTGTCAATGGGTACCCGAGAACCGGGAACCGATCCGGAACCGATTGATTAGGGTCCGGTTCTGGGTCCCAAATATGGACCCATTAGCAATTTAAATACCCGACGGGTAGGACCCGATCGGACCCGGAACCGATCGGACCCGTACGGGTAATACCCGCCGGGTACCCGCGGGTATCGGGTACCCGTTTATTTATTACTTTACTAGTGTTTTTAACAAAACTTGAGGCATTTGTTTAGGTTTGACTTCGATTTTTTTAAGTTTTTCATTTTTTGTTATACTAATATTTACTTTGACAATTAAAAAAAGAATAACTATAATTTTATGGTCAAATATATTGGACTAAAATAAAAAAATGAAGTATATTTATGTTTTTTTGGAAAAAAAAATATTGTTTTATTGATACCCGACGGGTACCCGGATCCGGTGATTACCCGGCTCTTTAAAAGGGTCCGGTTCTGGGTCCACTAATTTAAGAACCGGACCCGGAACCGATAGGACCCGGAACCGATCAAAATAATAGGTTCCGGTTCTGGGTAGTATACTACCCGGACCCGATAGGACCCGTTGACACCCCTAATCTTACTGTCCGGATAAAACACCCCTAGTTTATTAGATGATCACTTTTTACTAAGAACTAAGCTTAACCTATTCATTATAATGAACCAGCACTAGTTGGTTGGCTAATTATCAAGCATGGGTGCATGGTACCAGAACAAATATATACACAACTGGTCTACGAAATCACAATCTATCGGATATAGGTTATGTTGGAATATATGTGGTTTGCACAACAAATCAGGATTGGCTTAAGGTAATCCTTACTTAGTATAATTTGGATTAGTGTTAATCATATACACATCAGCTGCTTACATGTATGATGACTCACCTAGTGAGGTGTCAACCAACTCATGATGGAAAGGTTGGATGACACATGGCTGATGACTAAGCCCTCTTCTAGCCTCTATAAAAACCAGATAAAGAAATTTCTGATTTATCCATCAGTTGTGTTAGAGGAAATAGAAGTAGAAGCTAAGTCATTAAAGTTATTAGGATTAGGATATTATGATGTTTCTGTTTCTTCTTCTAACTGTTATAGTGTTGTATATAACATGGATTACTGTATATGGTTCTTGCTGTGTATCATGTTATCTTTACTATCCATGTTGATATCAAATCATTAATGAATAGTGTAACTGTGTAGTATTTCTATATACATGATGTTATTGGGAATATGCTGCTGTTATGTTTCATGTTGCTATTCTTAGATGGAGTTTCCTGTAGAATAGTATCCAAGATAAAGTGTAAGTTAATTAGCATATGTAATGAAATAGATTCATGTAGTTATGCTGATTTTACTGGTGACATACTATTCAGAAATCTAAAACATCAATTGTACTGAATTAAATCATACATGAGGTTCTAGTTGCTAAAACAAAACATATATAGTAGATCGTTTCTGTTTTGTATGTAGTCATTGCCTTACATGGTATTTTCTTGTATCATGAGTATGTTAATACTAGGGAGTGTTTTATTTCAGCAAAAGGATTTTCCATAATCATGTTTATGTATAAAGAATGATGATTAAGAAGCTGAAATTCCAACAGGTTAATCATAAAAATTAGTTATTCATCTCAACATAAGAAAAGATCACTTGTTTAAAGATTACCCAAGGAAGAACAAATATGCTAACACCTACATTAAGTAATAATTTGAAATGAATTAATGCTAATAATCGATATTTTACCTTAAGCCTATATATAGCACAAATTATTAACTAAATCCGCCCCATCTCCATCGTAATCCCATCACACTCCAGCTTTATACTACAACTTCTCTCATTCTCTCTAACACAAATCAAACTATATTCTCTCACTCTTGCAAAATTTCTCTGATTCCATATCTCCCCTACTTCCTATTCCTCTCTTCATTAACTAACCTATTAAAATAATAATTTGGAAAGATTACAAATCAAAGGAAGACGAATAGACACTAGAGGTGTCACATGCATGCACACAAAATAATTAGTTAATTTAATTATTTATTTTTCGTTCTTATCTAGCCAACATTAGCTAATTACTAACTAATCACCATTAAGATATTTTAGTTTAGTTATACAATTCATTTTCAAATTAAGACAACAGTAGTCGAGGTCGAGGTCGAGGTCGAGGTATTTTGACTCGCATGAGTCGATCTTTCGGGTGTCGTAGTTTCTATAGTGTTGACATTAGCGGCATAAATGTCATTTGGCCAGTCTATAGTCATTGACCATCTTTTGGATCATTACATATACTGCCCACCTCAAGGAAACTTCCAAATTCCGATCGGCTGAACGCAAGGTTCTGAACAGTGAACTTAAAAAAAGTCGCCTCTCCCAGGAGAAGTATGTGCATAACCATGATAAGCATAAAATCATGAATGCTAATACCTCTAACATGAATGAGGAAGAACTATACATCTGGAAGATGGATTTCGACCGGATCAAACGGCAGATGGAGGAAGAACGGCTTGCCGCTCTTGAGTCTGACGTTCAAGGACCACCTGCTATCCCATCTGTCAATGCCGATGCATCTGACATTGAAGCGGAGGAGGACAACCCTTGGGCGGATGAGTAGCAAGTTCATCATCATCACAGGGAGTGGGGGGTAGCATCGACAAGGGCAGCAGTGTGTAGTAGTATTATCATCATCATCAAGGGCAGCAGTGTGTGTAGTATCATCATCATCGGTAATATCAGCATCATCATCATCAGTGGCAGCAATGTGTATCATCATCATCATCATTATTATCAGCATCATCATCAGCGGGAGCAGTTTGTAGTATCATCATTAAGGAAGGCAGTTTGCCAATTTTCAACAACAACGACAATTGCGTTACCATCGTCGGATGGTCTTCTGCAAAAGGGCTTGGCATACCCTTTTTACTAATTATATCAGATCGGTTTGTTTTTTTTTTATTTTACAAAAGGGCTTGGCAAACCCTTTTTACTAATTATATCGGAACGACACGGCTCTATATTGGGTCTATATTTTGTAAAGGGCATGGCACACCCTTTTTAATGTAATTACTGTCTTTAATTTTAATGAAAATCTCTAGTTATATAAAATTTAATCTTCATTAATACTAACGGAAAAAAAAATGACAGAAAAAAAAAAAATTAATCATCATCTTCATCCTCTAAACCAAGAAAAACAATTAATCCTCCTCCTTCTCCTCCTCCTCCTCCTCCTCCTCCTCCTCCTCCTCATCATCATCATCATCATCATCATCATCATCATCATCATCTAATTCATCTTCAAAGGCAGCAACTGTTTCCCAACGAGGAGCACGAACTTCTTCATCTTCATCTTTTTCATCTCCACCATGTCCAGCAGCTCTTCGTCCTTCTTCTGCCCAAAGATGAGCACAAAGATCACTCCTTAATCTTTCGTACAAATTTGGATTACTAATGTGATTCGTCATCCGCGCCTAGTCCCTTGCACCTATTCCCCGTTGTGGTACAACATCCTCCCTCAAATCCTCGTCTGGATAGTTGGTCCAGGTTACGACGAGTTTCCTGGATTACCATGTTATGAAGAATTATGCAAGTGAGCATAGTCTTATGCATTTCACGGGGACTCAAACCACGGAAAGGACCACAAACGATAGCAAATTTCTTCTTCAGAATTCCAAAGGCCCGCTCAACGTCCTTCCTGAAGGCCATCTGCATTCTGTTGAAATGCCTCATTGCCTTACCCGTAGTTCCTGTAGGCACTCCCCTAAACGCTTGAACCAGTGTTGACCACTTAGGATATATTCCGTGAGCAAGATAATACCCATTACTGTACTGATGTCCGTTGATATTAAAATTAACAGGGGGGGGCGGGGGGTCGGCCTTTCTTAAGGTTTTCGAAAAGAGACGATTTGTGCAACACATTAATGTCATTTTGCGAAACAAGAAGACCAAAAAAAGCATGCCATATCCAACAATCTTCAGTAGCCGCAGCTTCTAAAATGACAGTTAGCTTAGCATAATGACCCTTGTATTGACCAGCCCACATTGTTGGACACCCTTGCCACACCCAGTGCATGCAGTCGAGACTACCGAGCATTCTAGGGAAACCCCTCTTCGTATTCACTTTCAATATCTCTCGAATATCTTTCTGGTTGGGCTTGAGCAAATACTCTGAACCGAAATGATCAATCATAATTTCGCAAAACAACGAGAGATAGTTGAAGGCAGTTGTTTTGCCCATTCGGATGTACTCATCAAGGGAATCTGTCGGACAACCATAACCAAGAATTATCAAGGCCGACGTAACCTTCTGCTCCGGACTGTGACCTCTAACATTACGACAATCAAACTGATAATCAAATCGAGGTTCAACTTTTACAAGCTCCGAAATAATAAATTTCGTCAAGTGCCGGGGCATGCGGAAGCGACGCTGAAAATCTTGGTCGGAATACACACAATCTTCATTGAAATAATCATGCATCAGTTTCTCATGGTAGAATTCCCGATCACGGTAAGTGTATCGCCTACACTGTACCGCTTTTGGCTCAGGTTCGGAAGGTATTGCGCCGGTATAGACCTCCAACATAGTGTCGAACTGCGCTCTTTCTTCATCAGAGTCGGAATCAATTTCCTGCAGCATATGAAGAATTCTTTTTTGATAAGAATCAAAATCATTCATTCTTCTTTGCACCTCTTCATCAGAAGAATCAGAAGAATCATGTTCATACTCCATTGAGCCAGAAAATATATAGATTCAGAAGTTGCTGATTGCAGCAGAGTAAAATTGTGTTTGATGTGAGAAATGTGATGACGAATGTGAAGAACAAAACGTTTTGGGGTGCATTGAATAGGCGCTTCGAATTAGACCATTGGATTGGAGCGAGATCTGATCGATGGTAAAACCATCGTCGATGAAATTTCCATCGACAACGATGGAATTTCTATAGAGGTCGATGGAAATACCATCAACGATGATTTTACCATCTGTCGATGGAATTTCCATCGATAACCACTGCCCAATTTTGGGTTTGCTAGGCCACATTGGATTGCAAAGGGGAGGGTTTGATGGGTTCCATTCGAACCGGCCTTAATTAGGATAAATAAACTTTCAAACAAACTCGTTTATATTGTCAGGAAAATGTAGTTCAATGATTCTTCCAGACATTCTGGTTCATGCATTTCATGCCGGTAACAAGAGTTGATTGCGCTAAATATTTGTCCAAGGAAGAACAAATCTTACACGTCTCCACAATAAATACATTTTGCATGCTCAATTCAGGCTAAGATGTTTGAGTCATGCATCTGCTGCTAAGTATTGATCTCTAATACAAACTTAGAAATATTATTTTTGTTTATCGAAAAAAATTCTTCGTTGACAAGTTTCAAACTCAAGTCACAAGTATCATTACTCTATGACTTTATACTATAGTGATATTGGGATAACAATGATGCTTAGGTTTATGTTTGGGGGGATAAAAATAACTTTCGAAAAAATGGCGGCCGCAGGCCGCCTGAAAATTTTGGAATTTTTTTGCTATCATACGAAAAAGTTTAGTCCCCAATTTCGCAAACCGATAGGGCTAGAAGGTTATAGTCGGATTAAAAGAAATTGAGAAAATAAAGGAAAAAAAGAAGGCTATATGGTTGGATTCGTGTTGAAAATTTGACATATATTGGGAGGTTTTGAGTCGAAATATTAATTTTGGTTGGACTATCATAGACAATTTGATTTTTCAAAGGGTCTAAATGAAGTTATTTCAAATTTTGTGTGTGTATATTGAGTTTTGTCCAAGTTTGGATGACTGATATAGGCGGGTACCAAAGCTTTGCAGGGGGTACCAAAAGCATCATCCAACGGACGAGATCGCACCATCACTATTTTGTCTTTTCTGATTTGGTACCCGCCCAAATCCTATTGGTCCCCGCCCCTACCAAAATCACAAATTTGGGGGCTAAATAATTTTTTTTTGAACAATTAGGCTTTCCAAAATGGTTTTTGATTTTTTTTGGGGGGCTGCAGCCACCCTAAGCCCCCTGCTTCCGTCCCTGCACAACGTCTAAACTAGCAAAATCAAGCTGCACTAAATCTGTGTATTCACACTCCCCATAAGTAACTTCTTGTATCCACCGGAATATCCTATCCAACGTGTTTAAAATCATATTTTCTTTTAAATAATATCGACTATATGAAAATATACATTCGGTAGGCATCTTAGAATTTTCGTGCAACTGGTAGTCTGTGACTGTCTCATTCATTAAATCATGGAAGTAGCTAGTAGATTGAAATGACAGTGGCAAGGATCAGGAGACGAAGGGGCAGTTAATTAAGCAAAAGGTGAGCAGCTGTATGCAGTTGCGGAGATGGCCAATGAACTTGGATAAGATAGCATCAGTGAGTCTCGATATAAATGGCCATTTGACGAGCTTAATCACTTTCAAAGTTAAATACTTCTCCACCCATTCCACGAGAAGGGACTGCTGCGACCCCACAATTTTCTGAAAAATTCAAAATTCCCTGGTACTAGTGTCCACAGGCATTATAATCTCCTATCTCCGGACGAGGAGATAAAAACTTTGGGAATGTGAATCGTGTTTCGGTAGACTCAATTGGATAGCCTCTTATATAAATCACTACTTATTTGCTAGATGAGACTGGATTTTCTAATTACAAATAGTACGGTCCCAAATTTTGGAGATTATACATGGATGAACTCAATCATTCCAAATCCTAACTTCCTAAATGCGCTGATTTTGGGGCTGCAGAGATTTCTTTGGGGCTTCAAAACAATAAAACCATCCAAAGGATAGTTATAAGGGATGTCCAAAAAGGTATGAAAAGTCTAAGATACCCTTACAGATTAATCCACCCCTAAATCTTAACTAATAGCTCAAATTTTATAACCCTAATCCTAAAACAAAAACAAAAACTAAAACTAATAACTTATCTCTTCTCATTTCTAATTCTCTACTCGTTATCTTTTCCCTCTCCTTCATTTTTCCCATTCCTTCGTTCCTCGTCTCGATTCATCGCCGATACGAAAAATTCATTGTCTCTAATCAGTCTAAAGACCCCAATATGCGTCTCATGTACTAATTCTGAACAAACCCCATGTTTTTAATCATGTTTTCATTGTTTTTTTAAGTTAGAATCATCGATTTGGGGTTGTTTTTTTTCGCACCAGTTGGTTTTACGGTTTGGATTTCATATGAAACCGAGGCGTAAACTAGTTTTTACGTCTTGTGATTCTTCATGAAGTAAGGCGTAAAAGATTTACGCCTTACAAACCAAGGCGTAAAAGATTTACGCCTTACAAACCAAGGCGTAAAAGATGCCCTAGTTTTGCCCT
>JAJJMA010230463.1:0-13777 GCA_023529015.1 Papaver nudicaule
AGCACGTCAGGGTCATGTGGTGGAGTGAAAAACAGCCCAAGGACTCGGTAAAGTTGATAGATTTCCTGGACAGGGATGAGTGTGTCTGTTTTCGTCCATGGTGTAACATTCCTGATGATAGAGTCTTTCAACTCGAGGTTGTTGCGGAGGCTGAGGAGGTTGTTTTGCGTTCTGGGTCTCGCGGTGTCACTAACATCGAGTACGACGGGCAGCAGGTGTTCATGTGCAGTAGTGTCTCAGGTTTCATATTTGGCTTTTATCAGGGCAGGTTGGTGAGGCAGGCGTACAACATTGACAGAGCAGCGCGGTTCATGGGATTCGAGCAGGACGTGCCCTTGGATCGTTCCCTCCCTCCATCCAAGGACGATTTACATGAATACTTAGACCCCACTCAGGATCCTGGGAGGAGAGTAATCTTCTTGGTTGCTGGTAGACCGATGAGGGTCACTCCCGAGTTCAATCAATTCTGGGATTACACCTTAAAGGTTCTGGGTAACTTTGTGAAGAAGGTGAACACGGATGATAGATCCACCTTCACCCTGACACCCCAGGTAATCTTCTTTCTGGGTGTTCATGTATACGCTTTTGTTCACCTTGTCTGAGGGCCGCTTCATTGGTCCTTCCTCAGTGATGAGTTCGCGTCCCTTTCCATCTCAGGTGAGTCATTCACGTTCTGGTGGGGTTTCTCGTTCTATATAGATGTGTCCCCTCTCTGGTTGATCCTCCTTTACCGCCTTTGCAGGGTTCAGTATCGGAGAAGTGTGAAAATGCCACGGAGTCCCCAGCTGTTGACGTCGAGGTGAGAAGTGAGGTAGATGAGCCCATTGGTGTTGGTCTTCGTGTTTTTTCCCCCGAGGCTGGTGGTCGTGAGTTTTCCCAGGTAAGGCCTATTGCTTCTTGATGGCCGTGTTTCTCCTTCGGGCTTGCCTTTGCATAATTAGTGAGTAGTCGACTAGCCACCCGAGGTATTGTGTTCGTAGGAGCAGAAGAATGAGGGTCGCGTTGATGCTGCTATTGTCTCGGAGATCGTGGGAACACTAGAGAGTGGGGAAAGCTCGAGTGACGACGTGGGGACGACTGTTCCCGGGGTTGTTGACGAAGTCGTTCCGAATGATTCAGGAGCGGTTTTCCCTCTGAGGCAATCACCAGATGACGGCGTGGACGTCACTCCCCCAAAGATTGTTGAGAAGATTGTTTCAGCCGAAGTGGAGGTGGCTATCCCTTCAACTGAGCAGGCATCTGATGGTGGTGTGAACCTGGAGCCCACCTATCCTGGCGCCGGAGTTGCATTCCCTTCATCCACAAGCAGAGTTCGACCTGGCTACGCCTTGGTGGGTAACTTCCCGGTGTTGAGTGAGTATCAGAGGCTTTATGACCAGATTTGGAGGAAATTCGGCCACATTGCTCATGACGGGTAGAAGCGGTTACTTTCCGAGTCGATAGTTGACACCCTGTTGTCGAGGGTGTCAGAGATGATGGCCCAGCCCCTTGATTCTGCTGATCCACTCGACTTCCAAGACTGGGATGATTCCATATCTGTAGCTGAATCCAAAGGTTTTAATGTGGCTTGGCTACTTGACAGGTTTGAGAAGTCCAAGGCTCGGGGTTCTCAAGAGGTTTCCGGGAGAAGGAGAAGAGGGTGGCGGAGTTGAAGGTCGAGTTGCAGAGGGAGGAAAGGGAGCTGGAGCGGCTAAGGTTGTCTTGCAAGGGTGGATCTAGTAGGGTCTTGAGTGATATTCTCGACTAGTAGGTTTTGGTTTTAAGTGTATTATTTTTTGTTTTTGAATGATGAATGGGTTGTAGGTACTTTCTATTGACTGGATAGGATTGTGTTTTTAAGAGATATTGAAATAAAAGACTTTTCTTAATCAATCTGCTGAAACGAAAATCTACTGCACGTTATGCTGCGCTGCTTTGGAGGAATGCAAATACAATAAACAGGAGTCCTAGTGTCGGTCTCCTTTAGGTTTTGGCGAAGCATTGCTAAACCGAGCCCGCACCCATAGCCAATATGGCATGGAGTGAATCACTGTTAGGCAGGATCTCCTTCGCCTTCTCGCGAAACCGTTCTACGTATGAAACTGCGCTCTCTCCCGCCTCTTGTTTTAGGTTGAATAGTTTCACAAATTCCTTGAAGTCTGGGATGGTTTCCAGGACTTCGGGTGGTATAACATAGGGGATCGGTTCGCCTTCTCCTTGGTTCTTAATGTTGCACGACTTACCACGTACGATTCCAGATTCCTGAAGAGCTTTGATGAAGATCCTAATAGTTGTGTCGACGTCTACTGCGGGCTTTCCAGAGTTTTCCTCTCCAACAGGTCTTCCTGTGGTGAGTCCCCAATGACTTGGGGAATGTGGGCTATCATACAAAGGAGGGGTAGACGAAGTACCTTCCTGGTCGGGGAAGTTTCCATTGGTTCCCTTGAGTTCTGCAGATAGCGTTGCCATTGCCTTCGTGGTGTTGCTCTTTTGTGCAAACTGCTCCATGAACGCCAGAGGAAGCGTCTCTTGATTGTTGTAGGCCCATGGGTGTCGCAACACCATGTCGCTCTCGACGACTCCCTTAACAATGTGAAACTCCGCTATGGTCGGGAACGTGGCGATTTCGACGGGAAGGTCGATCCACCCGTAGGTGCGTACCTTGACTCCGTTAGGGCCTTTGATGATGGCAGGGGCATGGATAGCTCTACTGCGAGGTATATTAGCGGCTCTAAGGGTCTTGACTGAGATGGTGTTGACCGGGCATTCCGGGTCGACGAGCGTCTTCGGGAATTCAGCATGAGAGAGGTGAGCGGTTGTGAGGAGTCCCCAGCCTTGTCCTCCTGTTGGTTCCTCCTGCTTGGATGTTTTATGCTCATCAGTTTCCTTGAAGGGTAGGCGTTGGCCCGACACCACCATGTTGAGCGCCATGAACATGTCTTTCCGCTGTGGTTTCGAGAGACAGAGAGTCTCGCATAGCTGGTACATTATCTCCTCTATTCTCTTGTTGACCGGTTCCTCAGGGAAGGTGAATGCCCGTACTGGTAGAGGATCTTGGTATACACCTTCGTTTCCCAGGTGTAATTCCCCGGACTCCACCTTGGCTTAGAAGATTCGCTTAAGGCTAAAGCAATCCCTAGTAGGGTGAGTAGTGACTCGGTGATAATGAGAATACCTCGAGCTCACCACCTCTTCGGCTGTAGGTGGTTGTCGTATCAGGGGGAGTTCGATTGCCCCGTGACAGGACCCTTCCCCTTTCCTCCTTCGCTAATGGCGCCCATGGATGGCAGACTGTTATTGTACTGTTTGTTAATTAGCCTTCTATCACCGCGAGTGACACGGGTTTCTTCGCCTCTGAGGGGTTTAGTCCTTTCCAGTAGGGCAGGTGCAGTGGTGGCGGATCTCTTCGCAGCTTCATGGAGCTCGGAGAAGGTCTGAAAACGTAGGTTCTCTAGGAGGGCCCGGTAGACGGGAATCATTCCGTTGATGCAGAGTTCCACCAGTTGTTGCTCCGTGACATTCGGATCATGGCAGTCAAGGGCTTGGATTCTGAATCTCTTGACGTATTCGTTTGGGTGTTCGCTGGGTCTCTGGAACATTCTGCCGAGGTCGGATAGCGTTATCTGCTCAGACACGAAGAAGTATTTGCGGTAGAACGCGCTCACCATCTCGCCCCATGTGCCAATGATGTTCGGAGCGAGATTATTATACCAGGTATAGGCTCTTCCAGTGAGAGACTTTGAGAATTCTTTGAGTCTTAGGACGTGGTTGTATTCGTGTTCTCCCAACGACTCCAAAAACCGCGAAATGTGTTCACGTGCATTTCCAGTTCCGTCATACAAGGAGAACATGGGGGAAACATACCCTTTAAGGAGAGCAATCCTCTGTACTTCGTGGGGTATGGTGGTCGGTGTTGGTGGATAGGAAGCGCCACCTCTCTTTCTCGGTTTCATAGTAGCCTGTCGAGGTCGTCCGCCGTGACGTAGAAAGATGGTTGTCCTTCTCTTTGGCGAGATTCTTCTGCTTCTGGGACAAGAGGTGCTTCGTCATCTCGGATGTGGATGACGGTCGAGCGGGTACCTGTAGCAGCAGTTTCAGGGGTTTCCTTGACTCGTGAACTCGACAACTTCGAGGTTAGGGTTTTGAGACAATCCAGGATCCCTAGTTGAGTGTCGAACATCTTGTCTTGACTTTCTGTGAGGACGTCTTGTCGTCTGGCTAACTCATCCATGGTTAATGCTCCCGATACTCCTTTTTCTTTCTCGGCGGTAGCGCCGACCTTAGCTGTGGAGGGAGGGTTCTTGCCAGAGGTATTGGTTGGAGCACTAGGAGTCATCGGGGTGATGGGGATCGCCGGGATGACGGGTATTGAAGGGGAAGCACCTTGAGTAACAGGAACGTTGGGCGTAGCGCCGGATGCAGGTGGATTGGTAGGCGTTGCGCTAGAGGCTGCAGCGCCGTCAGTTGAGGAGTTGGGGTTTTTGGTATCTGATCCCGACCTAAGTTCAACCATTTTTGAAAAAGTTTTCTGGAACCGAGAGATTGATCTCCCACTGTGGTCGCCAACTATTTTTACCTGGAAAAACAATGCACCGTCTCTGGGTACTTTCGTAGTGCTCGAGATCGAAGTCGAACAAGACGAGCCTAAACCAAGTCAATGGCCGTTCACGTCTTGCTTCGGTCACAGAGAGGATAGAGGTTGATCTAGGGAGGGAAACAGCGAAGAAACTTGAGATCAGGTTGATAATGTGTTTTGGGTGTAAGAGTTCAAGATCTCCGTCGTGAAGGTGACTGGAAATCTCCAAGGCCAGAAGTGTGTTGGATTGCTCAGGTGTGTCTGCTCTGAGGCTCTGGTGTATTCAAGTGTTCTGAATAATCTGGTTGTTCTGGAAAGATGTTCTGCCTTGGAAGATAGAGGAAGCCTCTATTTATAGTTTTGAACTCACCCTGATCTCTCGACAGAGAACATGGAAGTCGTGGAAGAGTGGGGAGTGGAGGACATGAGTTGTTCTCGGTAACTGCTAGGATCGTGTAGATCATGTCCACTCAGAACCAATTTCTTGTAACTGTCCATCATCTCTATCAGTTTCTTTCAACTGCCGTAGACCGCCAGACCAATACCCCTAAAGTTACCCCCCCGTGTGATGTTTTGATATCTCGAGTGATACGCAGATATTGCGTAGTTGAGTTGAGTTGAGTTTGAGTAGTGTCGTGTCGTGTCGTGTGACTAGGATGTCGTGACCAACGTGAGGGTGGTGCTTTGGAGATATGCGTAGTGGGTGTATAGGAGTGGCCTTGGCCGTTGGCCAAGGCCAGGAACTCATGGCGCCATGGATACGGCGCCTGTAGAGTTGCACATTGGCCTTGGGCCAAGGTTAAGTTTTCATGGCGCCATGGATTTGTGGCGCCATAGCCTAAGGGGCTACGGCCTTGGCCTTTGGCCAAGGCCAATTTCTATAGCGCTGTTAGCGCTGTGAGTTTCTTTATGGCGTCATGACTCATGGCGCCACGGCCTTTGGCCAAGGCCAATTTTCGTTAGCGCAGATATTCATGGCGCCACGGCCTTGGCCTTTGGCCAAGGCCAACTTTGTCGAGCTGGTGCGTTCTGGCTACGCTGCTTTGGTTATGGTGCGCGTGCTTGCGCTACAGCGTACTTGAAGTTATGGCGTGCTTATCCATGGTATGTTAGACCATCCTGAGCTTAGAGTGTGGTCTGCTTAAGCCTGTTTAGGCTGTTGTATGCTTCTCTGAGAGCTCTGGACATGCCTAGATCTTCGGTATTCCTGAGATTTTCATTAAGACTCGGATGTTGAGTCGTATTTTAAGAGGAAATCCATGAGGATGCGTCTCTGCTAACTCTTCACCATGTACCATTGAGCAATGTTGTTCAGATATCGAGGAATTATGGGCGATGTCGATATGAAGCAGATTAATGGGTTTATGCGCTGGTGAGATTATCGGTACTGCACTATGATATCATCCTCTCCACCGGGAGTTATAAGAGAGAACTCATAGAGAGTATATTCAGCTCGTAGAATAGGTTGCATTCTGAGCTATAGAGATGTGCCTGAATAGGCGATTGCCCCTATATAAGGCGTAGTTAGAGAGGAGTTTTACGATCTTGTCCCTCTCTCATTTTTCACCATCTACACACCTACAATATTTTATTCCACAAACGGTTTCTACAGATGGGACTTCGTGACGAACAGTTAGACTACCCAGCAACGATCATCCACGATTCGTGTGGAACAATCATAACACCTAAGGGTGAAATCATATTGCAAGTGGACATAGGTCCAGTGACAACCTTCACAAAATTTTGCGTTATCAAAACAACATCACCATATCATGCAGTACTGGGGAAAAATGGATTCAGGAGTTGGGAGGAGAAGTCTCAGCAATTCACCAGCAACTATGGTTCCCCACAATATATGGAGAAATGGAGATTCGGGGGGACCGAAGTAATATTTGAAACATCGAAGAACACAGGAAAAAACAGAAGCAACCAAAGAAGAATACTAAGTAGAACTAAGTTTAGCAAAAAAAAAAAACAAAAAAAAAAAACGCTGTAATCCTGTTGATTTTGATTTAGATTAATAATATATGATTTTTCTAAAAAAAAAAAAAAATGCTTTACATCAGTTTCCCCTATTCCTACGTCTACCACGAAGTCGGGCAGCCACAATGCCACGATCCTCATGGAGACCATCTATCAACTCTAAGTCGATCACCGGAGCATTAGCAGGAACAACCGGAACAAAGTCAGCAGCAACAATCACAGAATCTTCAACCGGCGCAATGGGAGCAAAGTTGGCAGCAGCCTGTTCAGCATAATTTAACTCCTCTTTTACTTCAACCTTCACAGGTATTTCATCATCAGAAGAAGCGAGATCCTCACCCATCATAAGCAAAATTTCATTACTATGACGACGAAGAAACGATCTTGTCTCAACCATGCGACAATCATACGGAGAACCACCATCTTCCCCCATTATCCGTTCTCTTCTTCTTTCATCACTCTTCAGGAGATGATCGAAGAGACGAATCACTTTATCAGGATTAGTTTCCGTCCTAGAAAAACCACCACCTTCAAGATTTGCTTCCATATCCATTATCATTCGAACCCCTTCTCTCCTGCTAGCTTCCTCATAATTCATGGGTGCCTTTCCTCTATCTGCCATTTCTCTCTAAACTACTTGGAAAACACTAGGAGACGATCGATGAAGACTAGTCTTTTATAGAGAAACTCCAGTCGCCATCCAACCACTCGCTTTAAATAAGGCGGATGTTACGATGTAGGAAATAAAATGACCACATTAAGCTTTCCTTGATTATTGCACCCCTTCGAAAACATCTTTTATTACCCGATAAAGCAGTTACAAACTTTTGAGATCTTCACCATTTATTATAACCGTCCACTACCACCACATACAACATAATTAGCAGTTAATGATTTACCAACCATTCAACTTATAATCTTTATCAAGCAAAGTCACAATACCCAGTAACAATCGGGAAAAATGAGAACAACCAAGGGACGAAGCACCGACGAAGACGGAATAAGCAACCAAGGGACGAAGCACCGACGAAGACAGAATAACAACCAAGGGACGAAGCACCGACGAAGACGGAATAACAACCAAGGGACGAAACACCGACGAAGATGGAATAGTAACCAAGGGACGAAGCACCGACGACGACGGAATAACAACTAAGGGACGAAGCATCGACAAAGACGGAATGACAACTGAGGGATGAAGTACCAACGAAGACGCAAAAAAGGTCAAGGGATAAAATATCATCAAAGACAGAGGTACAGCTCAGATAGCACGGCACCACCAATGATAAAACCATAATGCAACCATAGGAAATCAGAGCGCAGTCGAGAAAAGAAGATCACGACAAGGATAAGAAGTGGAAACGATACCTCGGCAACCACAGCCAGACAAGGGGCAACAAATCTACCAGTTCAGCGGGCGTGGCCGAGGATATATGCCGAAACTAGCACAAATCAACTACGAGGAAGCCTATGTACCCAACAGAAGATACCCGGAGGAGTGCATTAACTTACCATAACGAACATGCGGAGGGCGACACCTAAAGCAGCACGTGATCCTTGCCTCCCGGTAACTCTAGCAGGTCGTTCCCGAAAAGCAAGGAGGGGCAAACACTACAACAACACCACCAAAGGATACCACCGAAGGACCCCAGAGACAAACTTGGTTCACACAAGAAAAATAATGTTATAACGACAACACCGAAGGAGCAAGAATCCGAGCATCATAAAAGAAAGAAACAACCACCACTTGCCAACCAAGAAGACACAAAGACAACGAAGATCCTCTCAGCAAGGAAACTCAAAAGGATGATCAACTTCGACAAAGAAGCCTTATGCTTCCCAATGGAGGATGACGCGAAACCGGAGAATGAACAAAGGCAAGATTGGAAAAACTACTTCAAAAAGAAACAGCGATGTAAGCGCAACAGAACAATTGCCAGCAGCCCAAGCGCAACAGAACAATTGCCAGGACAAGAGCATACCTGTTGATCACAGGTCATCTCTAGGATCCTCATTAATATGTATGAGGCGAAACGTAAGAATCCCGATGATAGAGATAACTCAAACGTCGCCTCTAGCGGGAAAATCTTTTTCCCGGGTTAATGTCCTAAATCATCCCCTGGCCAAGAATGGTTGAAAGATAATGCTTAACCCAAGAAGGTTGAAATGCCTGAAATAGTAGACACTAAGGAGAAGATCTCATGATCAACAATGTTACCCTACTGATGCGAAGACAGCCGACACACCTGCTGATAAGAAGACAGTAGATACGCCTACTGACACGAAGACAGTAGACACACCTACTGATAATAAGACAGTAGACACACCTACTGGTACGAAGACAATAGGCACATCCGTCTACGCGACGAAGATAGGCATGCTCACCGACGAAAGCAACTTAGAATACACCAGCTAAAGCAAATGACAACAAGAAGACGACGAACGTACATCTCACAACATTCCGACGCCTAGAAGAACGAGGTTTAAAAGAATAAAGAAGGCATACCTTCCCAACTGGAAGAAGGATAGAAGGAACCATGAGACAGATTTCTCGAAGGATTATTTAAAATAAACCTGAAGAAAAGGGGCAAACTGTTAATACATAAATATTGCTGGTCCTACAAACCTTGACCAGTAGCAAGAAGTTCCGACGGATAAGGCGAAATGAAGTATGAAATCACCCCGAAGTACGCTACTACGTCAATCAAAGGAACGAATGAAGGCACCACCGACTCAAAGAACGTTCCAAACGGTCACATAAACACTTTATAGAGCTACAGAAGACTAGGGGCACGCGTCAATACACGGCTGGATCAGACAGCGGTGTAAAAGAAGCCTAAAGGATAAGAATTAGGGCATCAAGAACATCAAATGATCTGCACAGTAAAGATTTATATCACGAGAGAGGTGTCAACACGCGAATGGATAATAAGGGCGGTGCACAGATACCAGCTGTCAGCAAAGATCATCAAAGAGTAGAAGAAACGAAGTATAGCAAAGAGAAGCTACTGCTGAGATTTGCTATAAATACCCCTCCTCACCATAGTAGCAGTGGTCGACGAAATTACAAGGGGAGATACTATAGCTAAGAAATCTTTTGGGATCACGAGATCACAATACTTAGTGCAAACCCCATACTGTATTGAATCGAGCTAGATAGAATCCTAAATGACTTTATTGTTATGTTATGAATATGATTTATAGATATGGTTTGATTATAAGGAGATGAAACACTTTTTTGTGGATCCGACTTGCTCAGTTCGTTTTCAGCATAATCTTCTGTCCTAAAGTTTCTAATGAGCTCATAAGATCGTTGTTCCATTCAGTGGATACGAGGATGAGCGAAGATCCTAGTAATTACTTAGTATCAATTGTCATTAACCTTAAAAACCTTATGTAAGTATAATATGGGAAAATTAGTATCAACAAGTTGAAACTCTATTCAATCTCTGTAAACAGAATCATCCAAATGCCTTTTCACTTAAACTTGCTCATGTTCTTCAGAATTAAACTCATCTTAAAATTCGAGGTATATCTGCAATTCTACTCTGTAAATAACTTATTTGGGATGATTCTTACTTCTAGCCACGTCTATCACAATCAACCATAAAAGCTCAACTTCTAATTTGTGTTCAAACGGAAGAAGCAAAACAAATCTCAAAGAAGTTATGTGATACAATTTCTGAACTTGCTGCTGGTATTATGCCTGAGAATAAATGGCTAAAGCTTATTCCTTTTATATTTCACAGTGTGTTGCGATGTCAATTCCCTAGCAAACTAGATTTCCTTATTTAGATATGTTTTCTTTAGTTTATGCGTTTCCTTAGTTAGACAATTCTTTTATTTTCGTATTTGCTTGCTGCGCAAGATAGTTAGCTATAAATACTCTTCATAAGTTTATGAAAGGGATTATCAGATCAATAAACCAAAGTTCTTTTAGTTCAATTCTAAACAGCAAAGGTTGCTCGCCCCAAATCAAAGGGCTTTATCCTGGTTCTTTGTTTACTTTCATAGCTCTCTCCAGTGTAAAGGTCTAGTACCCTAACACCTGGATCAGAGCCAATTCAGATCAAATCTCAAAATATCGACCAATTTTTTTTCCCCCTTAGACCATGGGTTACACTGAGGAATTGAAAACTCTTCAAGATAGTATTGCTGGTGTCACAGATAAGTTGGATACGTTCACTACGGGTGTCACAGACAAGTTGGATACGCTTAGAGAGACTCTTACCAAGCTGCATCTTCATGATGAAGATAAAGAGCTTAAGAAACAAGCTGCTAAGAAGTTACAGCGCGATGAGGAAAGCACAACTCTTACAATGAAACTTACAACATCTCTCAGCTCTTCATTTAAAACATCTTTACGTACCGTGTTTAGGGAAATTATTCCTCAGTTACAACAACATAATACTGGCGTAAATCCACCACCTCAACCACCTCCACGTAATGACCTTAGACCTAATATGAAGTTTCCTAATTTACTGGTGAAGATCCTGACGGCTGGATTTCCAATGCCGATCAATATTTTAGTGTTTACAATGCTACTGATGCTCTCAAAATTATAGTGGCTTCTGCACATCTCAAGGGTGAAGCTAATCAGTGGTATAGATGGAAGAAAACAAAGGTTGAAGTCAATACATGGGTTCAATTCTGCAACCTAGTTCGTGATCGATTTGCTCTTGAAAAATTCGTGGATGCTAGATTAGCAATTAGCACAATCGACCAGAAAGGTATTGTGCATGAGCATATAACTGAATTTGAGCATCTCTTAAACTTTGTTGATTTCCCTGAAGATTACTTGATCAGTTGCTTTATTCGTTCTTTAAAACCCCATATTGGGTCTGTGGTTCGCTTGCTTGCACCACGAACTCTAACTGAAGCTTCCACTAAGGCTATACATCAAGAAGAGGCTCATGCAGCAACTAATAAGTTTGTCCCAAGACAACCTTATCGTCCTCCTCCAATCAGGTCTACAATTAATACTGCACCAGTTAAGAAGGCAACGTTACCAGCCGGTTACAAGAAATTATCATGGGAGGAGGGATAAAAGAGAAAAGGGGCTTTGCTTCAACTGTAACGAAGTATTTAAAGCTGGCCATGTTTGTTTGAAGCCTAGTATACTAATTTTGGATATGGATCCTTTTGTTTCTGATTGTAGTATTGAGGTTGATGCTGAAACTATTGAACAAACTCCAAGTTGTGATGATATTTTACAACTAGATGCAGCTCCTGAAATTTCCTTTCATTCACTCATGGGGGCCACTTTTCCGAATACAATATGCATCACTGGTTTTGCAAAAGCTCGTCATGTAACTTTTCTGATCGACTCTGGTTCAACACACAACTTTATTAATCCTTTTATAGCTATGTGGTTGTTCGACTCAGTTACAAGGTCTTCCACTTAGTGTGACAGTTGGTGATGGTGGCAAACTTAACACTAGGGGATCTTGTCTTAATGTACCTGTCCAGCTTCAGAAGTATAAGTTTACAGCTGACTTTCATCTGCTTGATATTGGTGGCTGTGATGCAGTCTTGAGAGTTCAGTGGTTACGTACGCTAGGACCAATTAAATGGGATTTTGGGAAACTGACAATGCAGTTTTGCATTAATGGCACACCTATCACATTATTAGGGAACAACCAATCATTTGTAATGATGTTGGAGGCAAAATCGATGCAGCGTTTATTACTTCAGGAAACTTATGGAGTTTGTCTTCACCTGTCTGCATTGAATACTTCCATGAATGCAATTGCAACTACTTCACCGGCTGTGAAGCAGTTACTTTCACAGTTTGATGATATTTTCAAATCGCCGATTGGTCTTCCTCCATCACGTATTCATGATCATCGTATCCCGTTGTTACCTGGTTCTTCTCATGTTAATGTGTGACCATACAAATACCCACATTTTCAAAAGGATGAGATTGAGAAGATTATCAATGAACTTCAACAAGCTGGATTCATTCGCCCAGCCCTTATTCTTCCCCCATTTTAATGGTGCGAAAGAAATATGGCTCTTGGCGCATGTGTGTGGATTATAGAGCTCTAAAAAAATTGACCATCAAAGATCGTTTTTCCATTTCAATGGTCAACGAATTGTTAGAAGCATTATATGGTGCAACTGTGTTCTCCAAGCTCGATCTACGCCCTGGATATCACCAAACCAGGCTTCATCAACAAGACATTCCAAAAACAGCATTCAAAACACATGATGGTCATTTTGAATTCTTAGTGATGCCTTTTGGATTATCAAATGCGCCTGCCACCTTTCAAAGCTTGATGAACCACATTTGAGAAGGTTTGTCCTTGTTTTCTTTGACGACATATTAGTTTATAGCGAAAGCATGATTGAGCATATCGAACACTTAGCTATTGTATTTAAAATCTTGCGTACTAATCAGTTGTTGGTCAAAGACTCAAAGTGCACTTTTGCACAATCTTCTGTTGGTTATCTGGGACACGTCATTTCTTCTGAAGGAGTTTCGGTCGAGAATGATAAGATTCAATGCATATTATCCTGGCCACTACCATCTACAGTTAAAGAATTGAGGGGTTTTCTCGGCTTGGCTGGATACTACCGCAAATTTGTGAAAGATTTTGGCAAAATCAGTGCCCCTTTAACGCAACTACTAAAGAAAGACGCATTTGTTTGGAACAACAATGCCACTACTGCATTCAAGCTATTGCAACAAGCTCTAAATACTACTGCAGTTCTGGCACTTCCAGATTTTACAAAAGAATTTGCGTTAGAATGTGATGCCTCTGGTAATGGCATTGGGGGTGTTTTAGTGCAATCACAGAGACCAATTGCATTTTTTAGTAAGTCTTTTTCTGGTAAAAATCTGAATCTCTCTATTTATGAAAAAGAGATGTTAGTTGTTGTTTCTGCAGTTCAAAAATGGCTCCCATACTTGCTTGGCAGACATTTTAAGATTTATACTGATCATCGCAGCCTCAAGTTCTTTTTGGATCAGAAATTATCTTCGATGGAACATCAAAAATGGCTGTCCAAATTGTTAGGATATGATTATGAGATCATATTCCGTCGTGGAAAGGAGAATGTTGCAGCTGATGCCCTCTTAAGATGTCAAGGCTCACATTTTCATATTTCTACACCTATTTTTTCTAGTGCTGACGACATTAGCCGATAATGTCATGATGATGCAGATTTGGGACCACTCATTCAACAGTTACGTCAAGATGCTGGTTGTAAGGTACACTTCTCTTATACTGATGGATT
>JAJJMA010230468.1:0-13586 GCA_023529015.1 Papaver nudicaule
AGGGGTGTATTGGTAAAATCACCAGTATGGGGATTTTACCAACTACATTTTGGCGCTAGAAGAGGTTTGAACCTGTGATTTTCAAAAATTTTCTTCTTGTTTTCATGAAACTTAAGCTATTTTTGTGTGATGTTAAAGTTTTTAAGTATTGGTTATGCTGCTGTGTTAGATAGAGGCTTAAACTTTCCATTTATGGAAATCATAAGTGTGTTTATTATTATGGAGGCTGAACCTTAAAAGGCTCCAGTGATTAGGAAGCAGTGAATGTTTTTAACATGATTCATGGTGTCTTAACAGCACTTGTGTTACTGGTGGTTTTTTAACCATAAATTTCTGGCTGTAAACTTATTAGGTTGCTGTGTTGTTTTGTGTGGTAATAAGGTTTTCAAACATAGGTAATGTTGCTGTATTTGAAGTTATGAGTATTTTACTGATTGATTAAGGAGGCTGAATCTTAAAAGGCTTTTGTGTTAGGAATTATGGAGTGTTTTGAGTATGATTAAGTGATGTCTTAACAAGCACATATACTGCTGGTGGTGTTTAACCATAAATATGCTGGTAAACTATTAGAATCTTCTTGCTATGAAAGTTTGAAACCATTGCTGTTGATTATTCTTTATAAAACTTTGGGAAAACCTTTCTGATTAAGGCGTGTTGGACGTCATTAGTATATTCTCAGTTGTGCTGGAATACGTAATAAGGATTTCTTGTTTGAGATACATGAAAATTCTTGCTTGCATGATAAGTTCATATACGTCATTAGATATCTCTTATTCTATACGTCATAGTGTAATTTTGGATTAAAAGTGTTGTGAAAAGTTATTAACAAAACTCTAATGCCGTACAGATTTTGATCTTTGATATGAGTATGATTATCAAACTTTGGTGTTTTTAGGGTTTCAATGAGTTTTCAAAATTTAGGGTTTTCTTCCAACTGCCGACAAGACTAGGTCATGCTCTGCGAATGTTGTTGCTGTGTTCTGTGCTATTTTGTTTGTTTCCTACTTTGTCAGAAACTGCTCAACCACCTCCACTAACGAATTCGGCATTTGCTAACAGTCAAGCTAGCTTAATACTGTCAGGAAGTGCTTTTGTTGTTTTCTACACAGGATACCAAAATGGCGACTAAGCGGAAAGGAGGTGCGGCGTCATCAAGTAAAGCTTCAAAGTTTCCCATACCCGCTCAGTCTGTACCTTTTCCTAATCAGCGTAACTTGCGAAGTTCAGCGGTACCACCATTGGGTTTTGCACATGATTTTTTCTTGAGCGGCAATACAAGTCAGCAGACAACAACATCACAGCCAGTGTCTCAGCAACAACAGCAAACCACGCCACAGATTCAGCAACAACAGTCAATAGCGCCGACACCAGAACAACAGCAAACAGCAGCAACTCAGTCAGCGGTACCTCAACAGCAGACAGAGGCTATTGGTCCTATTCTGATGCAAGACATAACGCACTTGGATGGAATACCAGAAGAGGATGAGGAAGAAGAAGTTCCAGCGCAAAATAAAGGAAAAGCAGTGGATGATGGCACCACCAAAGAAGCAGTGATTCCCGGCGAAACATCTCATGCAGTGGAAGGATTATCAAGAGTAGTAGGTGGCAATCTCAACTCTAACGGACTACCCTCGAGAGCAGCTGGTAACACTTCAAAAGAGATAGGAGGTAGCAGTAGAATGGTAGCAGCTGTTGGAGCATCAAGAACGGCGCCAATAACAGTATCAGAAGGAAAATCCACTAGCACTACTGAAGAGCTGCTAAAGAAGTTCTTTGAACAAAGTACCATAAACCAAGCTCAGATGCAGTTGCAGATGCAAAGACAGATGGATATTATCCTTCAGAGCAACTTGCAATTGGCAGAACAGCATAGGCAATTAATGGAAAGTCGAAGCAGAAGCCGCTCAACTCATACAGTACACAAACATCAAAAGAGCAGATCTGCAAGGCCAGAGGTGGCAGCATCTACAGCAAAAAAAGAAGAAGGAAGTAAGAGGACTGGGAAATCTAATCACGGTGAAGAAAGTTACGCTGACTCGGGCAGGTTTGAAGATATACAAGAGTACGTCAAAGCTAAATTACGCCGTATGGAGAAGAAGATAGAAGAATCCGCCGGTCAGACAAAAGATGATAAACTAAAGAAGGCTATTTCAGAAGCAAAAAAGACACCATTTGTAGATGAAATCACATACGGATATGTATCCAAGAGATTTAGTATGCCAACTTTTACATCAATCTTCGACGGTACAGGAGATCCTACATTGCACTTACAGAGCTACAGAAGAGATTTAACAGCATGGACTGGCTCAGATCCAATAATGTGCATGTCGTTTGCTGCTGCTCTCAAAGATGAAGCTTTGGCCTGGTTTGGCAGTTTGAGGGAGAAGTCAATTGAGAAATACACACTGTTGGAAGAGAAATTTATTGCAAATTACATTCAAAATAAGAGAGTACGCCCAAGGGCAGAGAAGTTGTTTAACAACAGGAAAAGACCTATGGAAACGTGTAGAGGTTACATCATGAGGTGGAGGAAATTATGTAGTGAAGTGGGGACGGCAGTATCTGACAAAGAAAAGATGGGAGCATTTATCAGTGGTATGGAAACAACGGATCAGATGTTCCAGTCTTTATATTGGACTCCAGTGGCAGATATAGGAGAGTTAAGGGCAAGGCAGAATGAATGGTTGGTATATGAAGAAATGCGAGAAGAAGAAGAACGCCAGAAGAAAGAAAGCGCAAAGCATGCTCACTCTATCAACAATTTGTCGCCGGAAGAACAAGAAGAAGCAAGAAAGGAATGGATTAGAAAGGAACACAAAAAATTGGAAGCAGAAGCAGCAACACCTTCAGCTGCAGTTGTCCCACATCAACAGCCACAAGAACGTCAGCAGTATCATCAGAATGGCAATCAACAGTGGAATCAAGGAAAGAGAGACACTTATGCAGGAAGAGATGACCAAGACAACAGAGGAGGATATGAAAATAGAGGCAGATACGCCAACAACGATAGAAGAAATTACGGCGACAACAGAGGAGGATATGATAATCGGCGACAAGGGAATGGTGATAGAAGATTTAACAATGACAATCGAAGATTCGGCGACAGAAAGTCAGGATACCCAGATTTCCAAGACGCCACACTACCAAAATTACGTGTCACATATACTGATGCATTTGGGCAGATAGAAAGTTCAGCATCAAGAAATGAAATCCGCTATCCTTTTAACAGAGGAAATCCTGCGAACCCTATTTCTAACACTACCCAATATTGCCAATACCATCAATTCCATGGTCACACAACTGAAAACTGCACAGGAGTTCAAAGAGAGGTGCATAGATTCATCCGTATGGGAAGATTTCAAGATTTCTTAGAGTTACCTCCAGCGCCACCATTGGAGGTTCAACCAATCCAAGCAGTGCAGCCAAAGCCTGAAGTATTCGAAGTTGAAGTTCAGCGTGATTTGAAAGAGTTGAATTGTTTCTCAATTGTGCATTCAACAATCAGTAGAGATGAATTTCATAATAATGTAATGTCAAGAATTCACAAGAGGGATAGCAGTGGCAAAGAGATCTTCAGTGTCGCCGTCAAGAACAGCCCACTGCTAGAATGGATGAAAAAGCCAGTCAGTTTTTCGGCGGTAGAGCTATCACCTGAGGCAAGAAGCCATTTGAATCCATTGGTCCTTACTATTCAGATAGGAAAATTCAAGGTTCCAAGAGTGCTGGTTGACCCAGGAAGTTCTGTTGACATTCTCTTCAACTCAGCGTACCAGGCCATGGATTCTAAAGAAGAGCCAGTAGAGTCGTTAATTCCTTCTTCATACAGTATTTATGGATTTAATGGGATAGCATCCAAACCTAAAGGAGAAGTGAAGATGAAGGTTGTTACATGCAAGACCTTGATAATGGACACTACTTTCTGTGTTGTAGAGGTAGACTCGCCGTATGCAGCAATCCTTGGCAAACCATGGTTACACAACATCAAGGGAGTGCCTTCGACTTATCATCAGCGGTTGCGTTTTCCAACTCCAGAAGGGGTAGCTGAATACATTGGCGACTCATCTACAGCAAAGGCATGCCATGAAGTAGACGTAAAGATGCGTGAAACTCGAAAGGCCAGGATGAATGAGAAAAGGAAGCAGACAAAAGAAGCAACCAAGACTAAAGAAATAACTGAACTAGTCGCTGAACCCAACAAATACATTCTTTCTGTGAAGGAGGGCGATTCAGCAGCAGGTCCTTCAGCGGCACCTTTATAGCAATTAAAGGAACCTTCGCCTATGGGTGAGCCAGATTTGCACTTCACAGCGGTAGAACCTACAAGAGAGATCAACATAGGTGAAGAAGATGCTCCTAAGATAGTAAAAATTGGTACTTTATTGAATGAAGAAGAATCTCGGCAACTAGAGGCTTTATTAAAAGAATATGTGGATGTTTTTGCTTGGGGCATGAATGAGATGCCGGGTATTGATCCAGAAACCGCATGCCATAGGTTGGATATAGATCCAAGGATCAGGCCATTCAAACAGCGTCCAAGGAAGTTGGCACCAGCATACAAGGAAGCGGTGGAAGCAGAGATTGACAAGATGAGGGCGTCAGGAATCATTAGACCGGTTCAATATCCAGAATGGATAGCTAATATGGTGGTGGTTCCTAAGAAGAATAAAGGAGTAAGAATTTGTATTGACTTCAGTGACTTGAACAGGGCGTGTCCCAAAAACAGCTTTCCATTACCAAGCATAGATCAGACCGTCGATGCTACCTCTGGGCATGAGCTGCTATCTTTTATGGATGGTTATTCTGGATATAACCAGATACCGCTGGCAAAAGAAGACCAACGTCATACAGCCTTTTTCTCCACTAAGGGTTTATTTTGTTATACAAGAATGCCATTTGGTCTCAAAAATGCTGGCGCCACATACCAAAAGATGGCTCAAGATATGTTTGAGAAATGGATAGGTAAAACTATGGAGGTATACGTCGATGACATGTTGGTCAAGAGTAAGAAAAAGAAGGATCATGTACAAAACTTGAAAGAAATTTTTGATCACATGAGAATAACTAAGTTAAAAATCAATCCAGCAAAGTGTGTATTCGGCGTCACATCCGGAAAGTTTTTGGGTTATGTTGTTACAAAGAAAGGAGTAGAGGCAGACCAAGCCAAAGTCAAAGCTGTTTTGGAAATGCCCTCGCCGGTAACTCTGAAGGATGTTATGCGCTTAAATGGTGTATTGGCGTCTCTCAACAGATTTATATCTCGATTCTCTGACAAGTGCAAATTATTTTTCCAAATGCTGAAGAAAGGAGAAAAGTTCAACTGGACAAAGGACCATGAGGAGGCTTTTCAGGGAATAAAAAAGTATTTAGCTACCTTGCCAGCTATTCAACCGCCGGAACATGGAGAAGAACTGAGGGTTTATTTGGCGGCCACATCATCAGCGGTCAGTGCTGTTTTAGTGCGGACAAAGGGAGGAGAGACACCAATCTACTATATTAGCCGAACTCTGCAGCCTGCCGAGAAGAATTATACTAAGATAGAGCAACTAATACTAGCTCTGGTTTTTGCCACTAGCAGACTTCGTCCATACTTTCATGCTCATCCCATAACGGTACTCACCAAAACTCCCATTGAAGCCATTCTTCATAGCTCTCAAAGAGCAGGACGTATTGCTAAGTGGAATGCTCAGATAGATCAGTACGGCGTCAAATACGAAATAAGGACGGCACAAAGGTCACAGGTTATCGCCGACTTTTTGGCAGACTTTCCCATAGAAGAAGAAGAAGAAGAAACTGAAGATATTCCATTCATGGAAAAGGAAGATCCAGATGAAGGAGTCCCAGACTTGTTGAAAAGAGATCCAAACCAGTGGGAAGTATATGTTGATGGCTCAGCTAATAAAGAGGGGAAAGGAATTGGTATAGTCTTTATTTCACCGAAAGGTTCAAGGATAGTCCACTCATTCAGATTAGAGTTTCCAGCTACAAACAATGAGGCAGAGTACGAAGCGGTAATACACGCTATGAGGCTTATAATCGAGATGGACATCAGCAACATTCGTCTGACTAGTGATTCTCAACTGGTCATTCGACAGATCTTGGGCAAATATGAAGCACATGATAGCTCACTAAAACAATATTTACAATTGGCTAGAGAATACGCTGACAAGATTACTGGTCTTGAATTTAGGCATATATGTAGAAATGATAACAGACATGCTGATGCACTAGCATTTATTTCTTCAATGATGGCGGATCCAGAGGTGCCGGCAATCGCAATTGAAAGATTAAAGATGTCATCAATAGAAGGAAGAAGGCAACAGGAAGTCCTGGCGGTAGACATTGAAGAGTCAGCGGAAACAGACTGGAGAGTTCCTATCAGATACTACTTGGAGCATCTCACCACTCCTGGAAACAAACTTTTAGCGCACAAGGTTATCAGCAGGTCAAGAAATTATGAGTTAAGAGACGGCGTCCTATACAGAAGATCATTTGCTGGGCCACTACTACGATGTGTATCAAGAGATGAAAGAAAGAAGCTGTTGAAGGAAATTCATGAAGGAGACTGTGGAAATCACAGCGGACAGAGAGCGCTGGCTCTAAAAGTAAAAATGCAAGGTTATTACTGGCCTTGGATGAATGGTGATTCTGCGGAGTATGCTAAGTGATGTAGGAACTGTCAGCTGTATGCAAACAGAATAAAAGCACCATCAGTCTCATTAAATTCAGTACTAAGCCCTTGGCCCTTTGCCAAGTGGGGGATTGACATCATTGGACCGCTGACACCAGGGTCGGGACAGCGCAAATATATTATTGTGGCAACAGATTATTTTACCAAATGGTGTGAAGCTAAGGCGCTCAGACAAAGAACAGGAAAAGAAGTATTTACATTCATATGGGAAAATATATTCTGTCGTTTTGGTGTCCCAGCGGAAATTTGTACTGACAATGGGAAAGAATTGGTCGGCGAGAACATTGAAAACCTGCTAGCAACATATGGCGTTAAACTGGGAAAATCCACTCCTATCTATCCTCAAAGCAACGGGCAGGCGGAGGCCACCAATAAAACAATAGGAATGGGGTTAAAAAAGCGAGTTGAGGGGCACAAGAAGGCATGGTGTGAGCATCTCCACAACGTCTTATGGTCTTACAGAACTACAATTAGAGAGGCAACTGGGGCATCTCCTTTCTTACTCACATTTGGTGCTGAGGCAGTACTTCCATCAGAAGTTATGTTGCCAACAACAAAACACGAAGCTTGGGAGAAGAACCTCAATACAGACTTAATCTTGGCGAAATTAGATGACTTGGAAGAACAGCGGCTTATTGCTTTGACTCATATGGAGAATTATCACCGCCGTCTAGCCAGGGAGTACAATAAGCGTGTAGTAAAAAGAGACTATCAGCCTGGTGACCTTGTATTAAGAGAGATACCGCCGTATCAGAAGAAGAAAGGATGTAAAAAGCTGGAACCTACTTGGGAAGGCCCTTATGTCGTCAAGCGTGTAGCGGGTAGTGGAGCTTATGTGTTAGTTGATGAGCATGGAAAAGAACTTGAGCATCCATGGAATGCCAGGTTTATCAAGAGATTCTATCCATAAGGATACCTGTAAAAATCCGAAGTCTTGGGCGGGCATAATACCCAAGAAATCTTATTTTTGTAATCTGCAGTAAATAAGATCCGGGGATGTAGGTTTGCTTTATGCGCTGAACCCCGTTAACAAATTATTGCGTCATTACTTTTCACATACGGCGGCAAATACGCTGAGGCAAATTTGCCAAAATAACTCTACAAGGCTCAATAGCCATACGCTGAGGCAAATTTGCCAAAATTATTTTACAAGGCTCAATAGCCATACGCTGAGGCAAATTTGCCAAAATAATTCTACAAGGCTCAATAGCCATACGCTGAGGCAAATTTGCCAAAATAATTCTACAAGGCTCAATAGCCATACGCTGAGGCAAATTTGCCAAAATAATTCTACAAGGCTCAATAGCTATGCACTGAGGCAAATTTGCCAAAAATTATTTTACAAGGCCTAAGATTGCCATGAAAGTCCTATGCCGGTGTATATCGAAAAACTTCAGATGTCTGACTAAGTGTAGTTCTGGCTAACTAGTGCATTAAATTCCTGACGCGTTACTTGTTGATCTGTAAGTGCTGGCAGAAAAATATAAAACTCCGGGAGAACTCCCGGTAGGGACGGCTCCTGGTTAACCAACCACTTATAATAGATCGCCGACGGGCACAAGTGACAATGTATAGCGAAAAAGGGGGCGATGTGGCCAGAATGAATGCTGTCAGTTCATCACTAAACTAAAGTGGATTCGATTATACCAGCGGGAACAAGCAAAGAGAATTATATATAACAAAATACAAAAGGTAGACAAATGTCTACCAAAGTTCTTTCACAAAAAAGTGAGAGATATGAATATATCTCATGATTGAAACAAAGAAAGCTAAGCAAACTAGCTATTCAAATTACATTTGAGGGCTAAAAGGTGAAACATTAATCAAGGCTTGCACTCGGGGAGATTTCAAGGGTTATCTACAGCCATATTGGAATCCTTAATAGAAGTGTCATTGTCTTCTTTCCCAGCATCAGTGGAAATCGTACCCTTATCTTGATTCAACTCGTTGGTAACTTGATGGGGATCCTTAGAAGAATCCTGGTTGCCATCATTAGCATCAGCGTCCTTTACGCTGTCTTGATAAGAACCATGACTCTTTGGCTGCAAGTCTCTGTCACCTTCGACGTCTTCTTCTTCACCAATTTCTTCTTCTTCGATTTCCTCTTCAGAATCTGAACCGCTGTGAATATGAATGGCATTTTCAGCGTCACCTTCATCATCAACGGCACCAGGGGTATTTTCCAGGACAGGTGGATTGCGACCAGGAGCATAATCATCTGGAATATCCAAATCATGATCAGGGCAGAACTGTGCCAAATACATCTGGATAGCATAGAAGCCGGCCATTCGAACATCAGAAGCACGTTCCTCTTCTAAGGTCTGAACAGACTTCTTGGTAACATTCAGCTCAGATTTAAGGGCATCTTGCATACGTTGAAGCTTAGCAGACTTAGACGCTTCATCATCAAATTTCATCTTGTAATCCTGGAGAGCTTTAACATCATTCTCCAAGTTGGTAATCTTACCAGTACATTGCATATAGTTAGTTTCGAGCGCATGCAATTTGTCCCCGCACGCTTGATGATCTTTCACTTGCCCCTCCAACTCAGCAATCTTGGCGGTACATCCGCTGTGTTCTTTCAAGGTGGTGGTTTGCTCCTCTAGCTGGGATTCCAATTGCTTGTACTTCTCTGAAATTAGGAGAAGCGTAGTGTTAGCGCTGAGGCAGAAGTAAACTGAAAATTACATGGGAAAATTAAATCCTAAGGAACTACCTTCTAGACCGCTAACATACTCTTGAATACCCTTTTTAGCGGTACTTATTTCATCAAGTTTAATCAGAACTTCTTGATCAGAACAAGGGCCAACAACTTGCTTAATTCTGAGTTTAAGTATGGTATTCTCTTCATTCAGCGCCCTAGCACGATTCCCATGAATTTGGGCAAAATCTTTATGGTGTTGAATTTCACTTCTGGCGGTATCCCTTTCAGCTGTACGGCAAACTAATGTAGAAGATAGACGAGAAATGGTGGCTTCCTTATCCTTCAATTGAGAAGTTAGCTTCATATGCTCCACGGTCATCTTATCCCTGGCTTTACGTTCCAATTCAGCTAAGCGGGAGGCGTTGTCTAGCTCACTCTTTTTCCATGCCACATCCGCTTCAGAAACTTTGAGCAGATGATCAAGATTTACGTTAAGATCAGTGACTTTACGCAATTCTTGGCGGTACCATTTAACATCTTGGCCCAAAGTGAGCAACATATTACGTTGCTTGGTGTTAGCACTAGTCAACTTACCAATTTCAGTTTCAGCCCGCTGTAATCGACTATCAGGATTTTGTCGGCGACCTTATAAGGGAAAGAGACTAGACGTTGGGAAAAAGGAGACAGAATGAAAAATTATCGTGTGAAAGATGGAAAACAATTACTAACCTGGGAGTTCGTCAAGCTTCTTTTTCTCTTGATTGAAATTGATACGCTGGCGATAGCTCTCCTTCTTTTCTACAGCTAGCTGGTGTTTCAAGGAAGCATTTGATTGATCAATTGTGGCCTTTGCTTGGCGCAGATTGTCAAGTTCTTGCCTTAGCTGAGCATTCAGTTCGATACTGCCAACATTGCGCTGAAAATCCTGCAGAATAAAGAAGATTAGCTAGAAGTGAAATCTAGAATAAAGGTATAAGGGCGAGGCTGAGGCAATAATATATACCATGACGGCGCCACATAGTTGTTCATAAGGAGATAATTGGGAGACAGCGGTAGTAAGTTCAGTAGGTCTCAGCGCCAATCCAGGTTCACTCAGTTTGCTCATTGCTTCTAAATAGAGAGTGTTAGAGCCTCCTTGGTCTTGATTCAATAAAGTAGCAAAAGAACCAGCTAACTTGTTGGGCGGTAATTGAATCTCTGTGGAACTATCGCCAGCGGAAGTGCAAGGCAGAGTGCTCAAAGAAAGAAGGTGACGAAGAGATGAGACAGCGTTGTTAGCAGCTGAGGCAGAGGCAGGCTCAATCAAATTGTTGGATTGCTCAGGAGTTGGCATCTCAACGGTATTCTCGCCAGCAGTATCCACATTCATCTCGGCGGTACCTTGTCCAGTGGTTGCAGTCGCTGAAGTAGTAACCGGTGGAGTTACAGGGGTTTCTTCAAACACTTCATCAGCATGATGCTCACCAATAGACTTCACAGACTGCTCTCCAGAAATAGGGTCGTTGACGACGTTAGGATTGTTGGTCTGATTACCCTTCTTGGAAGCACGAGACTTTTTGACCTTCGGTAACTTTTCATTGTTCTTTGAAGAACCGCTGTCCTTCTGTTCAATAGTATCATCACCTTTATTCTTGGAGGAGTCGCCATCCTTATTCTTAAAAGAATCTCCATCCTTTTTCTTGGAAGACCCGCTGTCTTTCTTTTTGGAAAGAGCGCCATCTTTCTTCGCAGCAGTAGCAGACTTGATGTTATCATTTTTCTTGGATCCACCAGCAGTAGATTTGACGCTGTCATTTTTCTTGGACCCAGCGGTATTCATACCAGGGAGTGCACTAACAAGGCCTTTAACACGATCTGCTGCGCTGACAGGTGTCTCTGGCTTGGATTTTTTCTTGGGTTGCTGAGAAAAGGAAAATCGTTGTCAGCAGTTAAGCTAACAAACAGAGGCAAATATATACATATATTTCAAAAGCAATAGAAAAGTGTTTGTTACCTCAACAGCGTCCCCAGCTTTTCCTTTCCTCTTGGTGCCTTTTTCTTTCACAGTAGGCGGTTTGCAAAATTCGGGTTTTTTAACCCATTTTCTTTTTTCACCAACAACAAATTCTCCATCCTTTTTGAGATACTGGTTCTCTTCATCCCAGCGGACGGACCAGAAATTATGATTGGCTAAGTCAGAATGCTCAGGGAGAAACTCTTCACGAGGAATAGTCTTGTTCTCATCTTCAAAACCTTTGAGCCAAGGGCCTTCAACTTGACAAGGAATTTCGCCCCAGCGGTTTTCAGATTTATGACGGACTGTGGGATTCCCAGTAGTAGAAGATTCCCTGTCAACGTCCCTTAAGAATTTTTTGGAGTTGTCTGAACCTCTCCTTGACTCAATGCGGTATAGCCAAGGCTCGCCGGCTCTAAGGCTAGGCTTTACTTGGTATTGATCAATAAAGTTTTCAACGGTATACAATTCCTTAGCGGGAAAGGAAGGATTCCTAGTAATCTTAGGATAGAGTGTGTAGCCGTTACTGCGGGCAACCCATTCATAAAGAATACGAATAGAATTACCAGAAAGTTGAGCAGGATGCTTGTTTATGCGCTTCAGCAGCCGAAGGAGAAGAGGATTGGCAGGATCATAGAGAGGGAATTGATATCCAGCCCTGATTTGGCCCATGGATATAACTAAGTGCTTTTCATCCTGACCATCTTGGCGGATATGATGCAAGAGGAGCTTCTCAGAGCACATAGTAATGCCAGCGAGAGGAGAAATATTAAGCGCTGGAGTGATTTCATGATCTTTGGTGCAGTATTCTTCCCAGTCATCACCCCAAGAAGGCTTACTGCCCACATCAGAAGATTCGTCATCATCAGATTCTTGGTTTTGAGAGTGTGAAGACGACTCGGCGTCTTCACGGTTAGACCCTTGCTGCTGAAGCTCTTGCTCTTGATCATAGGAGGAGTCGGTTGAAGCCATTAAACAGTCGGAAAAGATGAAGATTGATCGGAAATGGAGGTTGCAGAGTTAAAGAATCACCGGAGTAAGGAAAAAGCAGATGAAAAGTAAATCTGAATGGAAGAAGTTAAAGAACAGTAGCCTAGAAAGGGTTTTACCACAAAAAGAAGTTAAAAAAGAGGCGGAAAAGGGAAGTTTCCGACAAAGCAGCGGCGGTTATCGGTGGTTAGGGTTTGGATTAGGGTTTTCAGAGAGGAAAGAAGACAGAGAAACTTTGAGAAGGAAAATGAACGAAAAGAGAAGGAGAAGAAGTATTTATATGGAAGGGGATCTCAACGGGTTCAACCGGTTGCAAGTCATAAAGTAGCACAGATATTTACGGCATGCAGCTGCACGTGGAGGAAAGTACTGTCAGAAGGAATGCGCTGGCATTTTCAGCGGTAAGGGAATTTCATCTTCAGCGACTAAAGTCTCTAAAGATGAAAGAGGCAAAATGTAGGTGTAGAAAATGCCATACGCCAATTAGTAAGAACTTAAGGAAAGATTTGTACTAAGAAGGGCACCCATGAGAAAGGAAGTATGGTGACAGCGGTATCAATCAGCAGTAATTGTTCACAGCGGAATGGCGCTGAAGAAGAGTTTAGAATAGCGGAATATCACAGAACTACATCAGCGGTAAAGCCCCGACAAAAGCTGAATAAGTTAGTTGAGCATTTAATGCTGGACAGAACGGTCGGATTGGCAGAGTTGAATGGTTGACTCAGTGGAATCTGAGTCATCGATCTTATCCCACATATGGGAAGGGCGCTGAAGTTGTAAAGAGAAGGCGCTGAGACGTTGAAGAGACTCGGCGGTAAGGCGGTGAGAAAGAAGACAAATAGTGTCAGAATAGTTTGTACTTATTAGCTGTATTCCATTACTTGTAAACGCCTATATAAGGCAGTGTACGCCCACTTTTGAAGGGGTTGGAAAAGTGATTGCTGGGACTTGGTTTATCGAGAGGAAGATACCTTCTAACTCTCCATAGCCCAAGCTGTTAGTGAGATCTGGTGGTCATCTGTAGAGTGTTTATCCTTAGCAAGGTGAGATGCAAGGATTCCATCAATAATATTCTATGATTAAGAGTTCTTAGCTTATCTATCTGCGGTGTTATGTTCTGGCTTAACTCTTATTTCTGCTCATGTTATGCTTAAGTGCTGTTATGTTTATTGATTGAGCTTTACTTTAAGTATGTATGTTATATTGTGTTTATGGTCTTAAGATAGGGGTGTATTGGTAAAATCACCAGTATGGGGATTTTACCAACTACA
>JAJJMA010230471.1:0-11010 GCA_023529015.1 Papaver nudicaule
AAAAAATTGAAAAATAACAAATAAACCCAAAGAAAAATAGTAATTAGGAGTAACAGACAACGACTCTAATCCGTAGTTTCGAATAACCATAAATTTTTATGACCAGGACAGAAAAACCCTAACTATTTTAACTGCAGAGAGATTCTTAGATGACATGTTTCTTTTGACAGTCTTTGGTAGATTCCTGATTTACATCAAGAGATTTGATCAAATCTTCGACGTTCTTCAGGGACTCGCTTGACAAGTTTTGCTTCTGTAATACAGAACTAGCATACCTTTAAGAAATCTCATCCTTGAGCACAAATCATTCAGAGATTCGTCTAACTTGCTTTGTTCTTTGAAAGTAACTTCTAGTTGGTTTCTTATAGTCCTACAATCTCTTTTTTATGTTGATGATCAAGTCAAGTTGAACTAGATCTTCCTTCTTTCCTCCAAGCTTATCGATATAGCAAACCAAATCAATTCCTTTAGTTTACACCATAATATTCTTGTTCGAATAGATCACCCTTTATGACTTCACTTATCCCAGTATCTTTAGTTCTTGATTTTAAGAAGAGATGCAAGGGATTGTATCAAAATACATGGCTTTATAGGCACAAAGTGTAGTGGAAAGGAAACTACTTCCGAAAATACTTGATTTCCAAAAATAATGGGATCTTTTAGATTCAAAATTGTGTGCCAAAGGTAAAGATAGATTGGAAAGGGTATATTTCCTAAACTTAACTTGTTTTTTTTTTCCGAAACATTCTAGAAGATATCGAAACTCACGGACTTTCCCGTTCTTCCCCCCTTTTTATTTATATATATCTAGTTTACAACTACAACATTTTCAGGACCACCTTAATTTCAAGTAATTAATTTCCCTTGATATGACACAGTACGAGATTGTGTCTTACAAGATTTCATTTTAAATTGGATAATTTTTTCAGAAATTTTAGCATTACCTAAGTGTAGTGCATCGTGATATTTACTCATACCATGAGTAGACGAAGAACAGGAAGACTTACAAAGTTTACTTACTTCAGAAGTTTGAGAAGAATTTTTGCCTATCATACAGGATTCTGATGGCGATATCTTCTGATTTCTGTTTACTTCTTGAAGTAAATCATCGATTCGTTTGAGGAGTCTTTTGCGTGATCTACACCAGTCTGAGAGATGACCTTTCTTCTCACAGTAAGAACATTACAAAACATTTCTGGAATGACTAATTTTTGAAGAGGCATGTACAGTGTCCTTGGTTAAAATTTTCAAGAGATTGGACAAGGTCCTTTTTCATGTCACAGTCCTTTTGACAAGCATCAAAGAGATTCTCAAGGAGATCTGCGATCGAGCTTTTGAACTGATTATGAACATCTCGAAGATCCGACAGTTCCTTCTTAACAGGACTCAAGGAGGACACTATTTCTTCTAGTACTTTGATACGAGATGAGAGTGCAACACAATGTTTCTTCCGGTCATCTGTAGACTGCTTTAATGAAGTTATCATACGACCATCAAGTTTTTGCTTTGTGGTTAAATGATCACATAGAAGGCTAAGGTCTCTCATTTTCTCAAGAGTACTATTTAATCGTTCCCGCAGTGTTTTGTTTTCAGTAGTAAGAAGATAGGTATATCTTTCATTATCCTGATCTGAGAGATCATTGCTTGTGTGGTTAGATCTTCCATCATACATACTTGATTCTTTAGTCGAGTCATTTTCTGATGATATTCCGATACTAATAACAAACGGCTTAGAACCAGGTATTCATATGCTAACAGGTTGAACATTGGGTGAATGTTTTCCTATGCAAACAAATCTTGAAGGTACATTGACTGAGCTGGAATCATTGTTCTTATTCATGGTTATTCGTATAGGTTGGATCGAGCCAAACACAGATTGTTAGATCTTAAGGTGTTTGCCTGCTCTGATACCAATTGAAAAGACGAGAGTACCGAGTACACCACCAATCTTTTATTTTAGTCCACCTATAAATCAAACCTTGAACGGTTCTTGTAATCAAGAACTCAAGAACAAGATCTCCTTCAGATCTGATTGATTCACACGAGGGAGTCAATTCAAGAATCTGAAAGGCTATGTCAACAACCAAGTACGATACTTTAATTATAAATGATAAATCAAATATAACGCGGAAGTAAAGTAAAGTATACACAAGATTTTTGTTAACGAGGAAACTACAAACTCGTAGAAAAACCCCGGGACCTCGTCCAATTTGAATACTCTTAAGAATTAAGCCGCCAACACACCTACTCTCAGACTTCGGACTAACTGGTGCAGACAATATTACCCTAATTCGACTATTAGTCACAAAGATTTCCCCTCAGTTTCCTACGCCTCCAACCACAGCAAGGTGGTCACGCACATTGATAGGTGCTCAAAACACCTATTGAAGAGTACCTAATTCATACACTTTTATCGGCTAATTCCTCATACATTGTTTATTTTAACCAATTTCTATTTTGCAGGTATTTTGAAATCATATTCAATAAAATGAAGCAAAACAAGAATCCAGTTCACTATCTGGAGACATATGTGAAAGAATAGCGCAAGTTGGAGTGTTAAAGTGTCGCGAAATAAAAGAAAAATGAGTTTTATTCACTACAAGAAGGAGGAGCTGGCCTGTCAGTTTCGCAAGACTGACAGGCTAAAATTAAATTGGGTTGGCCTGTTGATTTTAGGAAACAGGATATAAAAGGGGCCAAACGGTTATTACCCATCTCTGTGGAGCGTTAAGGGGCACCTTAAAAAAGCCCAGATTTTGTGTTGCCCTAAAAGAGATCTTTCTGTGGTTATTTCGCTGTTTAGCCTAATCGAAGTGTTAATGGGCTCAGCGTCGTATGGTTTGGCCCATTTGAAGTGTTGGGTGAGTTGGCTCGTGCAGGATCAGTTTAGGAAAGGTTAATGCGTAAGGAATTCAGAGATAAAAGGGGCATACTGATGATATAAAAGGGCATGACGCAGAGACTTCTGACGGGAGTTCAGAAGGGTTTTTACACAGGTTTGAGGAGTTCTCTTGTGCACGGTTCCGGCACTGAAAAGCTAGGTTTTGGGCACGGGTTTCGAGGTGGAGCTTTGGGAGAAAGATTGGAGCTTTGCACAAAGGGTTTTTTTATGCTTTTAATTATTTTCTTATTATTTTCTATGGATTTCAATAAGAATATGAGTAGCTAATTTCTTTTTATTGGTTGAGGATGTAGTCTTTTAATTGCAAGACATGCTATTTGCTTAATTATGGAGTTAAACTTATTCATATTCATCATCGATTCTATTCTACTATGTGTTTGAGTGTATGATTGATGTATTACACTAAGATAGAACATATTTTGATTCAAGTGGCCAATTGAATTAGGTTATGTTATTATCTATTGCTAGAATTAGGTTTGGAGATACGAAATAGTTGAAGAGCCTATTCATAAGTAGCACGATGTGATTATTGAGGTGGTGATAGCTTCGAGAGTCATATGTAGGATACAACCTTTGTTGAATGAGCCATTCATGGTGGTTCATTGCATTGATTAGCCTATTTCACAAAACTTAATGCTCTTAGAGAGTTGAACTCGATTACTCGATGTGTCGAGCTATTTTCTACGTAGTATTCACACATACATCGTTATGGTGTGTGATGACATTAGGAAATTCCGGAATATTTTCGCGATGATGTATTCTAGGGCTTTTGATGATGATAGAATTAGTCGATACTCCATATATTATTCATATGCATGTTAAGCAATTAAAGATGAACCTTTAACCAATATTCTCCACTCTTGATTACTTCAAATTATTCTTTGCGTCTTGTTTACTTGCTTTTATTTTATTTTACTTTTAGTTTTAAAACAACAAACATCCCCCCCAGGTTACTTTATGATTCAATTATTGAAATAACAAACCATTACCTCTTCGTGGACGAACTTGTGCTTACCTCTATATTATATTATTATATATTGTGAAGGTTTAGGACTTAAGTATATTTGTGCGAATTCGACACGCATCACACATGTACTCCCTTACGCAAACAGACGTGCTTTACTGTCTTACGCAAGAGTTGCCTCACACCCCGTCGCAAGGACTATCGCTACCCGACCTCCAATCTGACGATTACAACCTTATGGACAACAACCAAATAGCGGCAGGTCAAATCGCTAGATGATATCCTTGGTAACTAACAGATATTTCACCGAAGTTGTTTTACACCAAGAGCGAGGATATTGAGTTTACTTAGGCAAGAAACACCTCGAGATATCGATCAAGGTTTCAAAACCTAACTCACGAAAGAGCAACCTTGTCGTCCCAGTTGGAATCAAGCAGATAGCTGTAACAAGTACGATATGATATGACCTTGAAGGACGGTGTACCTGCAAAGAACAAATCTAATAACAACAATCTTGATTCCACTCAATATCTATAGTTTAGGCACACAAATCGAAAGTGGCTTGCTGACAAATCCAGGTTAATAGATAAAGAGTATGTTCTAATCACAACGATCTTGAGTGGCCTTATTGCAGAAGAGAAGGACCATATAATAAATAAGATCGCAAAGTTTGATAGACGTGATAGAACAGAACACAAGTACAATACAAAGAAGACTAGTAATACATAAACTAGTTTCCCGCAGAGGTACTTCTAAGCTTCTCGATCCCTAGAGAAGACTTTCACGCTATTCTAGACCAAGAGCAAAAGCTCAAAGGTAACTGAAAAGAAAAGCGGCAAACATAAGCTAACAATTCCGAAGAAGATCTTGGTAGAGGATAAAGCTTTCAGGAGAGATACCACTCCTATTTATATTGACTAAGGCTTAGCTTTGAAATGAGGCAAACTTAATTTCGGAAATTCATTAAAGCAAATTTTTCATATTAGTTCCGAAATTCCTCACTTAGACTCATAGCATTTAATGAGATCTAATACTATGGCATTTTACATTAAAGAAAAATATAATTCATAAATGAAAATATATTTTCAATAAATGTTTGACCAATAGTAAACAAAGCACATAATAATCATAAGGTATATTTGGATATTTCATTCATTCGAAATATGGTGCTTACCAAATATGCTCCCTGGGAAAGAGCTCAATTCGGAACGTGTCCTTTTGTTTCGAAAATATCCTTAAGGTATTATTACTTCCAACTGTCGTCATTAGCTTTAATAATGTCGACATCACTTCCTAGGCTTTGCTGGACGGGCCAGAACGATCCTAGGTGGAAGTGGGATCTGGTCCAACGTGGTTCAACGTTCTGCATAAACGTATCCTTACAGACGTGGACAAGCCTTGTGTGTTAAGCTTAAGTGAACACGTAGTTTCAAGAGACATTCTGAATCACGCATAAAGATATACCATGGATGTACAGTGCATGACTCAAACGAGCAATAGCAAAATATTGAATCTCCTTATAGAGGGAAAATCCCTCGGGACACGTGTCTCGTATCTAAGAAGCCTAATCATACCGAGAGGATCAGCAGCGAGATCTCGGGCCAGACCAAAGAAGAAGGGGTCGTACATCAGCAAAATAAAGACTCGAAGGGAAAGGGTTCGGACCACGATGAGGGGCCGAAGACCAAGAATCAACTTCGGAGCGTCACCGCCTTACTCGACAAGGACTGACACCACCACGATTGAGTCTTATGTCTTTATTAGCTGTAAACCACCCAAGCTCGGCCTATATAAGGCGAGCTGGGAAAACATTTAGGGGGTTGGATTCTCTTTGGGTTGAACCTAAGCGGCAAGAGGGAGATTAGGTATGTATCTCCTCTGGTTCCTTAGGGTTATATTCATGTAATCTCAACATTGAAATACAAATAAATATTTATACATTTAGCTTTTGATGTTATATGTATTCAGTCTTCAATTACAGTTCTGATTACCTTCGGTATTGTTCATGTGGTCTTCGCACCATTGAATCTCAACTAAAACTACTGAATGTATGAGTAGATATGATGGATATGGCTCCTGGAGTACCTATGCAGATTTTCTACTCGTACAGTTTGGCGCTAGAAACAGGGATGATTAAAACAACTTAGGGTTTGCCTGTGATTTTTCGGGTTTTCAAATTTTTTAGCATATTTCCTTCTCTTCAAAAGATTTTCAAAGACTTGTTTTTCTCAAAAGAAGCTCTTGAATCTTAAGCATCTAAAAGAACCTTAAAGGCTTTATATGTTTGAGGATTTTCTGAGCACATCATTAGGTGATAAAGTCATCCGTTGAGGGTTTTTAAAACTTTGACAAGGCAAAATTAGCATAGAAATGGGAGTTAGTTTTCAACCTTAATACTTTTCAAAGCGGCGGCTAGCTATAAGAAAACAACTGAAAAGATATACGCAAACTTATTTTAGGGTTTTTTAAATTTCATGCTATCCAAAAATGCTTTAATAAAACCATCAGGAAAAATGTTTTTTGATCAAGACAACAATATGGTCCAAAGAGGCTCCGAAGAAACATAAAGAAAATAAAAAGGACACGAGGAACACACACAATAAAACCATCGCGATGTGCGAACCCACCCAACGAGCATAACACACTGTAATAGTCACCATGAGCCGCTCGCGTGAAAAAAGAAGTATCTAACTATAGGAATTAGCCAATAGCAGCTTCGAAAATATATATCTAGGGCCACGCAAAAATTCTACACAACAAGACCGAGGGAACATACTCAGGAGCCTAAAATTTTGCTACAACTGGAAGAACCACCTAGAAATAACTAATTATCGAATCAACGCACCAGATAAAGGTATAACTGATAGATATTATTTCATATAAATTCCTCCGAAGAAGATCCGAGGAACTTCGAACGAGGGAAGTGAAAGGATATATACAGAGTCACCGAAGAACAATCGACGTCGCACGCTAGCAACCCTAACATTAAATCATGAATAAGGAAAAATAAAATATCACACTCCGAAGAGCATACACACTCGCTGAAGCCTTCGGGAAGTAATATCTAGGGATCCATAGCATAGCACACCCATACGCACTCAACGACCATTCAATGTCAGTAAGATAGCGAAGCAATAAAATAATACAGGAAAACTTTGCGATAAACAACCTATCAACACAGGTAAATAAACAAGCTAACAAAGGTATTCATTCGGGAAGCGCATTCGAAACATGAAGCAAATTTCCAGAATAAGATTGCAAAGAGCAAAATAACTAACAAAATAAGATACTCCAAAGACACTGGTATAGAAAACTAATTTCAACCTCTCCTATTTCTACGCCTATTCCGAAGTCGTCCAGCCACGGTACCCCGATCTTCGTCAAGGCCTTCGAGCAGTTCCACGTCAATGATTGGAACACCAGCAGGGAGAACGGCAGCATCCTCCTCCAAGAAAACAACCTCTGGAATGAAATCTTCCTCAATCACAACTGGTTCATCGATCGAAGGAACATGAACAAAAGTGGAAACGGATGGGCCTACATCGTTGAACTCATCTTTTACTTCAACCTTAACATTCGTTTTATCATCAGGAAAGGTGGGATCCTCCTTGAGCATCAGTAAAATCTCTTCACTATGGCGGCGAAGAAACGATCTAGTTTCACAGTCATAAGGTGGACCACCGTCTTCCCTCATCCTCTGCTCCCTTTTTCTCTCATCACTCTCAATAAGATTACCAAACAGGCGAATCACCTTGTCAGGATTGCCTTCCCCCCTTAGAAGAACTAGCATTAAGAAAATCAGTTTCCATTTCCATGATCATGCGAATCTGCTCCCTCCGGCTTCTTTGATCCATCTCATTGCTCGCTTCCTCCATTAACAACTAGAGAGTCTCACGCAGGCCAGGAACCAAAGGCCCCAACAACATGGAAACACATAAAGCGCCTCATCTAAGAAAGAGAATCCTCATACAAGTAATAATTCAGGGAAAGAAGTAATAATTGCATCTTTTGAATGCAGCCTCAATCCAAATCAAGCCCCGGCTCATGACAGGATAAGCAACAACATCGAATGAAAAAGGCTGTAAACGCCGAGGCAAAAAATGCCATCGAATGAAAAAGGCTGTAAACGCCGAGGCAAAAAATGTCATCGAATGAAAAAGGTTGTAAACGCCGAGGCAAAAAATGCCATCGAATGAAAAAGGCTGTAAACGCCGAGGCAAAAAACGCCATCAAACAAAAAGACCTCGTTTAGTAGGCACAGAGCTGATGCTCATATAATCCGTAAGGGCCCTACGAATTATATGGCACGGTCCTCTACCCACAAGACACCCCGTTAGCGTTGAACACTTTGAATCAAAGCTAAAAGCTGATGATGCATTAGTACTCACTACCAAACGGCCACGGGGACCTCGCGTTCTCGGGCGCCGAGGGGAAGATAAAAGGGATTAACATCTACCTATAGAGGAAGATGGAACCCCGAGGCAGCTACTTCGTTATCAAAACCAGCAGCGAAGTACGCAGCTGAGGGACCCCTATAAAAATTCAAGCCTCAAAAAGGGGGGAGGTGTTAAAGATTTGGAGGGGTCGAACTTTAGGCCGCGATAAGAGAAAAGTACCATGTCTAAGCTCCAGCCTTGACCGGCACTCCCCCATCGTGTTACTTTATTATTGAGAAGCGGGGTATCCATTCCAAGTTCCTACATTTACTTAGGCAAAAGGTAGCAAGGGTACCACCATACCCTCCGAGGAAGATAATTAAATATCTTCGGGACCTACCTAACGTATTAAGGCAACACGGATACCTACGCCATCAATAGCCAGTGTTTGCTTGAAACCAGTGCGAGTAACTCAAAGCCTTTGGGAAGGGTGATCCGTACGCCCCCACTAGCTTGGTCACTTTCTCCTACATCGAAGTAAGCCCCGAAGTTGCACCTTGAGAAGCTATACGAGCCATTTACAAATAATACTTTCAAACCAGAGTCAATAAACAGCAAAGCAAAAGGCAACGATAACAAAGAACAAAGAATAGCATCAAGGGATAGAGAAAAGCAGCAAGTACACAAACACGATATTCAGTACGCCAAATAGCAACAGGAAATCAAAAGCTGAAAGAGGGAACACACCCCTATTTTACAAGTCCTTCCATACAGCACCATTGTAATTACAAAAATACCATAGGGATTCCCTTGGGGCGAAGTCACAGGATCGCTACTATTCTTCATAAACGAGGGCGAAACCCCGGAACCCATTCCGCCACTAAACTCATCTACTGGATCTTGAACCTCGATATCAACCTCGGAACATTTACCAGAGGCATCAATGAAACCAACCTCCTTCGGTTCATCGCCAGAAAGCTCGTCAGCTACCCTCGCCCTCTCATTACAACTTCCATCACCTTCTGGTTCCCCACTGACGACTTCATCAGCGGTACTCAATCTCTGGAAATCAAAAACATTACTTTCCTTTTGCTTCAAAATAACAGGACCAACACCTTTAATCTCCAACCCATCATCCGCATCATTATTCGCTTCTTGCAAATTCTCTGCAAGCCTCGCTTTTCGCAATTCGGCAATTACTAACTCAACAACGTCGGACGAAATAAGATCTTTATCGGACTCCAGCAAAGCATCTGGATCGTTCAAACCTTCAAAATAATAAGGTGGTTGCATGCCCAACTTCCTAAACAGATATCGACCATGATCACGACTAAACAAAGAAGTGCGCTCCGCCTCCCCTCGGATATGGTTGTTTAAAGAAGAAATCTCGGCATCCTTTTCCTCGCACAAACCACGAACCAAACGCAACTCCTCGTCAAGTTTCGAAGCTCGCTCTCTTTGAACATCAACATCTTGTAAAAAGTTATCCCGCTCGGATGTGACAATCTCAAGACGTTTCTCTAACCCCCTCACATTTTCCGTAAGACTGCTCTTCTCTTGTCGTAAAAGCTGAACGTCCCCGCCAAGTCGAGAAATCTCCAAACCTTGGGCAACAGTGAGATCGAGCAAAAACTTTCCATGATATTTTTGCTGAAAACAAGGAAAGTAACAAAATCAACAAACAGCATACAAAAACATGCATACGGGCAAAAGCAGCCAAGCAATAAACTTACAGCTTCTACGAATGATTGATGATAAGCAACCGCAGAGGCAATAGAAATTTTGTCCAAAGAGCCGGAAAACACTCGGGCAAGAAATCCAGACACAGAAGGGTCCAAAGGGTGATTTTGAGGATCCATCGAATGCGCTCTCAAAAGACTAGCTAGATCATCAGCATGTGGACTGCGACTAGAGTTCGGTTCTACATAAGTCTGACTCTCGGGACCTAAGCACGACTGATGAGCAAAGGCACTAGGAATCGAAGGAACATTCACAACAACTGATGATGGAAAACCCAGAGAAGCACCAATATTGGATCTGTACTCATTAAAATTCATCCCTGGTTGATCAGAATGGGAGACACCACTAGCAGAAGAAGAACGCCCCTGCGAGGGTACCGCAATCTGGGAACTCGGCATCCCAGCTGCTTCATGGCTAAGATTCACTCCCCTCTTTAATCCTAAAGGTGGAGACCTATCGTCTTCGGTCTCCTCATCTTCCACTTCTTCAGAAAGAACGGTAGTCGGACAAGTTCGCCTTCGGGTAGCAGCTTCAGTTAAAGAACTAATAACCTTCGCGCCTTTCTTCTTCGTAGCCACAGTTTTTCCCCTTTTTCGATTCGGATCGCACATGGAAAAATTCGCAGCGTCACCATCACCGGTCAATACATCACTCTGCTGACAAGCAGCCAATTTATCAGGTTCTAAACAGAGGCAAATATCCATACCTATCGCATAGCTGAGGCAGGAAGTGTTTATCACCTGACCAATTTCCCCCTTCCCAGCAGGCGCAGACTTCGAAGATATTTTTCTCTTCTTCGGAGCATCGCTTTCGTCTGAAACTCTCTGGATTTTCGCCTTCGCTTGCTCCATTTTCTGAAAAACAAAACTTGGATGAGAATAATCCCTAAAGAAAAATAAACAAAGAAACTTCAAATTACACCTTACCTTCAGTTTGGCTTGAGCAATCTTTTCTCGAGACTTGACACGCTCCTCCTCGGATAAGAAAATATCATAGAAATTAACAACAGGGAAATTATGCCCCTCTTC
>JAJJMA010230476.1:0-12590 GCA_023529015.1 Papaver nudicaule
TCTTGTCATGATTAGGTCATCATCTGCACACCACGTGATTTAAAGCTGTTGTTTTTGTCCTTCATTCATCAACATTCTGAAAAGTAACCCAACTAACTTATTTGGCATTTACCCACAGTACTAACAGAGCAATACTGTCAGGAAGTGTGTTTGTCTCCTTTTACAGATCTTCGGCGAATGGGTCCTAGAGGAAGAATAGGTAAAGCCCCAGCGGGTAGGCCTCCGCGATATCCTATTCTCCCTATACCAGTGACGTTCCCCAGTGGTCACAACACTAAAAGCAGGGGTGTGGAACCAGTTGGTCTGGCGGATACCTTTTTGGCAAGCTCATCTCGGCGACCACCTGTTCAGCGAGCATCACGCCAGGGGGAGGTTTACATGGAGGACATCACTCACTTAGTGAATGCAGAAAGATCACCTGAGCCTAATTCATTACTACGAAGGGTCAGCAGCGAAATAAAAGCAAATGCTTATGGCGAGCAGGTTGATGGTGGTAGATTCACTCAACGAGCCGTCGGCGAGTCATCAAATGTTGTGGGAGCAGTTCAAAACGCCAGGGGTACGACAACAGTTAATGCTCAGCAACGGCTAGTGCAAGATGTCGGCGAAGCATTGCATGTGACAGAAGAAGTCCCAGCAGTGGTAGCGGAACCTATTACGGCGGGAGATATTCCACAGGCTGCTAGTGGAAATGATGCGGCGATAATACCAGGCGCCACTATAACTCGCCCAGTGGTGGTAGCAGATAATACATGGTCCACAAATACTACAGAAACCTTGCTGAGACAAATCCTTGAGGCCAATAACAGGTAGGCGGATCAGGTGCAGAGGCAAATGCAGTTGCAGATGGAGACTGTACTTCAGAGCCACAGATAGTTGATGGCGGAAAGCAGGAAAGCAACACAAAACAGGGGCCACGCATCCCATTCGCATACAACTCGCCATGCATCTCATTCGCATACAACTCGCCAGGTATCCTATTCGCATACAACTCGCCGATCGGAAAAAAGTGGAACTAGCACAATGGAGGTTTCGGATTCATCGGCGAAATACGATGAGAGGGGCAGAAGGAAGGATGTGTCTAGAAGAGATAGCGAGGAATATATCAATTCTGGACGGCGGAATAAGGTAGATAAAGGCCTGAAGAGAGACCTTCGCCGGTTAAAAACCAAAGTGGCAGCTTTAAGCGGATCTTCAAATGAGTCAAAATATAAAGTCGCACTTTCAGAGGCGCGAAAACACCTTTCCATGATTGTATTACATATGGGTATGTGTCCACTAGGTTTTCTATGCCTAAATTCACATCCACTTATGATGGAACTGGAGACCCCGCACAACATTCAAGAGCCTATAAGCGAGACTTGGCGGCATGGGTAGGATCAAATCCCATAATGTGTATGGCGTTCCCTGCTACGCTCAAAGATGAAGCCCTAGCTTGGTTTGATGGGTTTGAGGAAAGAAAAATTAAATCTTTTGAGAAATTAGAAAGCAAATTCTTGCGTGCATTCATTCAGAACAACAGAAGTCGACCTGGTGTGGAAAGACTATTTAACATCAAGAGAAGGACCTCGGAGACTTGCAAAATTTTTATCCAAAGATGGAGAAAGTCGAGCAGCGAAGTAGGATCAGCGGTATCAGATAAAGAGAAGATAAGGTCATTCATTAGCGCCATGGAGACGACAGACCCATTGTATCAAAAATTATTCTGGGAAATGCCGAAGGATATGAAGACTTTGAGAGCATTCCAGGATGAATGGATAAATTACGAAGAAATATGAGAAGAAGAGCTTCGCTTAAAGAAGGAGAGAGCAAAACAAATTCACTCGATCAATAGTTTCTCGCCGGAAGAGCAGGAAGAAATTAAAAAAGAATGGAAGAAAGCAGAACAGCGGAAGTTGGCGCAAAATCCATCTTCGGCGATGGTGGTACCTGAGGTAGTAAAACAACAACAACAAGTTACCGCTGAGCAACATTGGAATTCGCAGAAGCGAGAGAACTATGATGGCAGAGATAGACAAGATAATCGAGGAGGAAACTATGGTCGAGGAGGAAGAGATAATCGGCGAAATGGGAATAAAGATAGAAGATATAATGGAGAAAACAAGAAATTTGGCAGAGGCAACCAGCAACCTTTCCAAGATGCTACATTACCAAAGTTACGTGTCTCTTTCACTGATGCATTCGGACAAATTGAAAGTTCAAACTGCAGAGATGACATTCGCTATCCATACAATAGAGGAAATCCCAGAGCCCCGCCGACCAATACCAATTCCTTTTGTCAATTCCACCAATTCCATGGTCATACAACTGAGAACTGCACCGGCGTACATCAAGAAGTCCACATATTCATCCGCTTGGGGAAATTTCAAGAATTCCTAGAATTGCCACCACCGCCTCCTGTCATGGTCCAACCAATTCAAGCCATCCCAGCTCATACTCCAAATGTGTACGAGGTAAAGGTCGAGCGAGACTTGTTGGAATTGGATTGCTTTTCCATTGTGCATTCAAAGATCACCAGGGACGAGTTCCATGATAATGTCTTATCCCGAGTGCACAAGCGAGATAGAATGGGAAATGAGATTTGTAGTGTCGCTGCTAAGCAAGAGCCATTGCAAGATTGGATGAAGGCTTGTGTAGGGTTCCCCGCCGAAGAGATACCCCCGGAAGGAAGAAATCATAACAACCCCCTGGTCCTCACCATTCAAATGGGGAAGTTTAGATTGCCTAAGGTACTTATTGATCCAGGGAGTTCAGTAGACATTATTTTCAACACTGCTTTCGAGGCAATGAGAGCGAAGGATGATGAAATCCCCTCGCCGACAGTTTCCTCTTACAATATTTATGGACTTAATGGCATTGCCTTAGACCAAAGGCGAAATTGAGTTTATGATCATGATCTGCGATGAATATTTCTTGAATACTACTCTCTGCATTGTGGATGTTGACTCGTCGTATACTGCCATCCTAGGAAGACCATGGCTTCACAGCCTAAAGGGAGTACCTTCCACTTATCATCAGCGCCTGAGGTTCCCCACACCTATGGGAGTCGCCGAATATGTAGGAGATTTGGCAGTAGCGAAAGCTTGCAATTCGGCGGACGTACAAATGCGAGAGAATAGAAAAGCAAAGATTGCAGAGAAAAAGAAGCTCGGCAAGGAAGCTGTTAAGGAGCAAGAGATTCAGAACTTCATCGCCGACCCATCAACATATGTGCATTCAGTGAACTCGGTAGATGACTCAGCGAAGTCTGAAGGGAAGACCTTATAGCAACTAAAGGAGCCATCGCCGATGGGTGAACCAGAATTACATTTTACGGCGGTGGAACCTACTAAAGACATAAATATCGGTGACGAGAATGATCCGAAGATGGTAAAAACTGGTACTTTGTTAAATGAAGATGAGTCGGCGAAGTTGCAAGCATTACTCAAAGAATATGTTGATGTATTCGCCTGGGGCATGAATGAAATGCCAGGCATCAACCCGGCGATAGCATGTCATAAATTGGATATTGATCCAAAGATCAGGCCTTTCAAACAGAAGATAAGGAAATTGGCTCCAGCCTATAAAGAAGCAGTGGAGGCAGAGATCGACAAGATGAAGGCGTCTGGTATCATCAAGCCAGTACAATATCCTCAATGGATAGCCAATATGGTAGTGGTACCCAAGAAGAACAAGGGAGTGAGGATCTGCATTGACTTCAGCGACCTCAATAGAGCATGTCCAAAGAATAGTTTTCTGCTACAAAGTATTGACCAAACTGTAGATGCTACATCAGGTCATGAGTTGCTATCATTTATGGATGGTTACTCAGGGTATAACCAAATACCCTTGGCGGAGGAAGACCAGAAGCACACAGCTTTCTTCTCCACCAAAGGATTGTTTTGTTATACTCGAATGCCCTTTGGGTTGAAGAACGCCGGCGCTACTTACCAAGAAATGACACAGAAGATGTTCGAAAAGTGGATAGGAAAAACAATGGAGGTGTACGTCGACGACATGCTTGTCAAGAGCAAGAAGAAACAAACTCATGTGGAAGACCTCAGAGAAATATTTAATCACATGCGTATTACTAAATTAAAAATCAATCCGGCGAAATGTGTTTTCGGTGTAACCTCAGGAAAGTTCTTGGGGTACGTTGTTACTAAGAAAGGTGTGGAAGCTGATCAGGCCAAGATTAAGGCAATTATAGAGATGCCTTCGCCGGTAACAGTAAAGGATGTCATGCGACTCAATGGAACTTTGGCATCGCTTAATAGGTTTATCTCCAGATTCTCTGACAAATGCAAATTATTCTTCCAGACATTGAAGAAAGGAGAAAAGTTCAATTGGACTGAGGCACATGAGGCTGCCTTTCAAGGTATTAAAAAGTATCTCGCCACTCTCCCAGCAATTCAACCACCTGAGCACGGCGAGGAACTCAGAGTTTATCTTGCCGCAACGCCTTTCGCCATTAGTGCTGTGCTTGTAAGAACCAAAGGCGGAGAAACGCCCATCTAATATATCAGCAGAACATTACAAGGGGCAGAAAAGAATTATACTAAAATTGAGCAGTTGATCTTGGCGTTAGTCTTTGCCTCTCAGCGGCTACGTCCATACTTTCATGCTCATCCCATTGTTGTCCTAACCAAAACTCCAATAGAGTCTATCCTACACAGTTCTCAAAGAGTGGGGTGAATCGCCAAGTGGAATCAGCAAATTGAACAGTTCGGCGTCAAATACGAAATACGTACGGCACAGCGGTCTCAAGTAATCGCAGACTTTCTCGCCGACTTCCCAATTGATGAAGAAGAAGAGATAGAAGAAATCCCATTCTCTTTGGATGAGCGAGAACATGAAATGCCAGATCTATTGAAATGCAGTCCTAACGGATGGGAAGTTTATGTACATGGTTCATCAAATAAAGAAGGAAAAGGAATAGGAATTGTCCTAACCTCGCCGAAAGGAGCCAGAATAGAACACTCACTGAGGTTGGAATTCCCGGCGACTAATAATGAGGCAGAATATGAAGCGGTTATTCATGTCATGCGAATACTCATTGAAATGGGCATCAGTGATGTTAGACTAACAAGCGACTCTCAACTAGTGATTCGACAAATCTCTGGGTGATATCAGATAACAAACCCGTCTCTACAGAAGTACCTAAAACTTGCTAGGGAGTATGCCCAGAGGATCTCGGGTATCAAGTTTCGCCACATCTGCAGAAAGGATAATAGGCACGCAGATGCTCTGGCTTTCATCTCTTCAATGATGACAAATCCTGATGTCCCTTCAATAGCTATTGAAAGAGTGAAGCAATCATCGGTAGCAGAGCGAGAACAAATAGAAGTGTTGACAACAAGTACTGAAGAATCAACAGAAACAGATTGGAGAACGATACGATATTATTTGGATCGTTCAACGTTACCAGGGAAGAAAATTTTAGCTCACCAAGTCATTAGTCGATCGGCGAACTATGAGCTTCGAGATGGAATTCTGTACCGCCGGTCATTCTCTGGACCATTGCTGCGTTGTGTATCAAGAGAAGAAGGCAAGAAATTATTGGAAGCAATCCATGAAGGAGACTGTGGGAATCACAGTGGTAAAAGAGCTTTAGCATTAAAAGTTAGAATGCAAGGATACTATTGGCCTTGGATGAATAGGGACACAAAAGAATATGTTCAGCGATGCAGACCATGCCAGTTGTATGGAAGAAGAATTAAAGCGCCAGCGACATCCTTAAATTCAGTGCTCAGCCCTTGGCCCTTCGCCAAGTGGGGCATCGACATCATTGGACCGCTAACTACAGGCTCAGGGCAACGGAAATACATCATCGTGGCGACAGATTATTTCACCAAATGGTGTGAAGCTAAAGCTATCAAGAAGAAGACGGGACAGGAAGTATTCACATTCATTTGGGAAAATATATTTTGCAGATTTGGTGTACCGGCAGAGATATGTACTGACAACGGAAAGGAACTAGTCGGCGACAACATTAGAAAATTACTCGCTAATTACAGCGTCAAGCTGGGAAAATCAACTCCTTTGTATCCTCAGAGTAATGGGCAAGCGGAAGCCACCAATAAGACTATTGGAATGGGACTGAAGAAAAGGTTGGAGAAGCATAAAAAAGCATGGTGTGAGCATTTACACAATGTTCTGTGGTCTTACAGGACTACGGTCCGAGAAGCAACTGGATCATCTCCTTTCCTACTCACTTTTGGTGCTGAAGCAGTACTCCCATCTGAAGTAATCCTACCCACTACAAAGCATGAGGCATGGGAAAAGAATCTAAATACTGACTTGATTCTAGCCAAGCTAGATGATTTGGAAGAACATCGGTTGATCGCTCTTACACACATGGAAAATTATCATCCCCGACTGTCTAGAGAATACAACAAGCGGATGATCCCAAGAGAATATCAGCATGGCGAGTTGGTACTGCGAGAAATCCCCCCATCTCAACGACAAGGGTGCAGGAAGTTGGAACCCACATGGGAAGGCCCTTATGTGGTTAAGAGAGCAGCGGGAAGCAGAGCTTATGTGTTGATTGATGAACATGGCGTAGAACTCGCACATCCTTGGAATGCCAAGTTCATTAAGAAGTATTATCCTTGAAAGAAACAATGTAAAATCCGAAGTCTTGGGCGGGCATAATACCCAAGAAGTCTTATTAGCTTATGTAAAACAACATCGAATAAGATCCGGGGACGTAGGTTTGCAGTCATGCGCCGAACCACGTTAACAAGTCACAATGTCATTTACATTTTTAACTGGGTATTCTAACCACAGTGACGTTTAAAGCCTAAAGGATCCAAGAGCATAATATGCTGAGGCAAAAATACCAAATAATTACAAGGCAATAAAAGCTGCATAAAAACCCTGATCAGGTACTAAGGCCAAGCGCCATCTTTAAAGGCATAATGCCCAAACTAATAAAATTAGCTAGAGTCAAAGACTCTTGCTCAGAAGACATGAAAGCTAGCTTGCTTCATTGAGTGAACAACCTCCTTGTAAATGGTAAGTCCGACCCAGGAATTAGCTGTAAGGCCAGTCATGTTACTTGTTGGTCTGTAAGTGTTTGACAACTAAGACCCTTTGCTGTAGCATCACATCGGCGGTAAGCGTTGTGCTAATTCGCCTACACCATAGCATCACCTCTGGCGGACGCTATAGTACAATAAGCCTACTGGGCGACCCAAACAACTTATATTAGATCGCCGACGGGCACAAGTAATGGATACGGCTGGGGTGCTAACCTAGGCTCTGCATGAAATTGTTGGTTGTACAAGCACATGACTTCACTCAATGGCAAGTTAAGTCTTCGAAGACAAACGAGTAATGTACACGCCAAATTGATAAAGGAAAATCACACAGATGTCGAAAAGCACAAAAACTATATCTTTAGGATAATATTTAAAGGATGGAAATATTGTTCATCACAAAAAAAACAACAACAACAAAGAAATAGCAGAAATATAAAAAGAGGGTGCAAATTGTAAAGATGGTTCGCCGATTCTCTTCTACTTCAGCATCGTGGATCTGCAAAAGGGCTGGATGCTTCTTCATCTTGAGATACAAGAGTGGAAATATCTTGATAATCATCTCCGCCGAGGTTTTTCCCCTCTTCGTTGACTTCCTTAATCTCTTCAGGCTGGTCACTTTCCTGGTTTTCTTCCTTATCTTCTTCTTCTTCTGCTTCTTCTTCTTCTTCCTCGCCGTGAGCTTCTTCATCTACATTTTCTTCTCCCTCAGTATCTTGTTCACTGCTAGACCCGGATCCTTCGCCATCTTTATCACAGTCTACAACCTCCTTTGCGGCGGAAGATTCGGGAGCAAGGACATACTCGGCGGGTATGTCAAGATTCAACTTGGGGTATTCTTTATTTACATACTCTTGAACGGCGATGAATTCCATTAGAAGAAGTTGTTCCTTATGCTTAGAATCTTTGGCCTGGAGATCTTTTTGGGCTTGACTCAAATCAGCCTGGAGTCCATTTTGGATTTCTCCCAAATACTTCACCTTACTCTCAAGACCAGCAATACTAGCTTGGCACTTCTGGTGATCTTGAAATTGAAGATTCAGCTCAGCGATCTGGTTGAGGCATTGGCGATGTTCCTCCAAGGCTTGGTTCAACCTTTCCTCACAACCGTTGTGATAAGTAAGCTTCCCAGCCAGATCAGAAATGGTATAGGTGCAGAGTTTGTGATCCTCAACAACTTTGTTTCGCTTCTCCAGTTCACCCTCCAGCTGCTTAACTCGCTCTGAGAAAGTCAAGGTAAAATGGTTAAAAACTGAGGCAAAATAAAGATACGGCGACAAAGTATCCTAGGAATCTACCTTCCAATTCGCTCACGTGCCTACAAGCGCCGGTTTGGGCTTCTACAAGGAGTTGTAGATGGGACTCAAATTTAGTATTGACAGAAGAACCAGTCACATTGGCCACTTGATGTAGTTGAGATGTTAATTGATCATTGAGCTCCCTAGCTCTATCGCCATGAATCTTTGAAAAATCCTTCCACCTTTGTATCTCCTGTTGGGCGAAGTCCCTCTCAGAAATTGCCGTATTCAGGCGAGAGACAAGTCTATCAGCCCTTGTTTTTTCCTCTTGGCGTAAAGAGCTTGCCCTCATGTGATCTACGATGGCGGCTTCCCTTCGTTTGTTATTTAGTTCTGCTAAACGGCGGGCATTATCGCGCTCACTCTCAATCCATTTCACATTGGCTTGAGAAGCTTTGAGAAGATTATCAAGGTTAACATTTAGTTCGCTAACATATTCTAACTCTCGGCGATACCACTTAATAGTCTTAGCCTGGCCAAACAGCAAATTGCACTGCCTAGCATTAGCATCCGCCAAGTTATCTATCTCGGTTTCAACTCTCTTCAGTTGGGTGTCAGAATGCTGCCGGCAACCTTGGAAGGGGCAAGATCTAAGGGTTTCGGCGAAAGACTAGAAGTGCAAATAAAACTCACAACTAACAAGCTAAGGGTAAGAAGTACCTTGAAGTTCATCGCGTTCATTGGAATCCTTGATGCTAGCATTAAAACACTTTGTTGCATCTGCCTCCTTCTCTTCTACCCGGCGTTTAAGTTCGTCATTTCGCGAGACAAAAAGTTTACGCTATCACCTTGCGCTTCAAAAGTGTCGATAAGACTTAAGCAGTGTTGAAATCCCTGAAGCAGGAAGAAAAAGAAGGCTCAGTATAATAAAGTAGATGTGCATGAAGAGAGAAGTCATAGGGAGAATAATTACCGCGGCGGCCATAAAGAAATGCTCTTGGAGAGTCAAGTCACGAGCTACAGAAGATAAATCTTCTGAATGGGCAAGGCCAGTTGTAGAATACTTCAGCATAGCTTCGTAGTAAAGAGAATTCAAACTATTCTTCTCTTCTTCCAATGAAAGTAATCTGGAGAAGGAATCAACGAGTCTATTCACCACATTGCCAGTATCACCCCTTTTTGGAAATCTGGGAGTTCTGCCGCCGGGAGGCATCTTATGCAAATCCGTGAGGGGGCGAAAGAAGAGCAAGAAGCGCCAATTCCACCAGTAGGACTGGTAAGAGCGGTCCTGGCAGGGCAGGAGTGTTTAGGATTCACATCACTCTCGCTGGTATTAGCGGTAGAAGTCACATGTTCCCGCTCAAGTGGAGTTTTCGTCGGTTCTTTCACGGGTTCTGCATCAGTCATCACAATATCGCCGTCTTTCTCCTTTGAGATAGTTTTCAAATTACCAGAGGAAGGAGTCTTTCCTTTCAATTGAATAGCAAATTTCTTGGAAGAAGAAGATCTTGTTGAAGTTGTAGTTGAGCGTCGGGAATGACTGAAAGCTGGCTGAGGCAGTATTGTGGCGGACTGCTGAGGCAGATTATCGCCAGCCTTAGCGGAAGACTCACTTTGAGAATCTTCGGCGGGAGTATCAGATTTGAGCTTTTTTAGTGTTTGTCGGAGCTCTTCCGCAGGAGACAAGACAGGAATACTCTGCGAATAAGTTGACACACCCATCAGATCTCGAAACAAGCAGAGGCAAATATAGATATATATTTTAAAAATATATGCAGATATATTTTTAAAATAAGGAAAACTTAATATGCTTGTTCCTAGACCTTCAGCTGCGTTTTTGTTAAGCTCATTTAGAAGACAAATATAGATATATATATATTCGGCGAAAGATAAATCGTTCGTTACCTGAGCGGAGGATTTTCTCTTGGTAGATTTCTTGGTAGCAGTAGGCAATAACATCCAATTACCCTGGGAATCTACTTGTATCTTGCCATCAGCACCACGATATTCCTTATCTTCTGTCCAGTCTAAATGGGTAAAATCATGATCTTTGAAGCGCTTGTGTTCCTCAGGGAAGTCCAGCCGCTTGATCGTCTTATATTCGTCACACCACCCTAGCAGCCAAGGACCTTCCAGCGAGCAAGGTATGTTGGTCCAGCCAGTCTCAGAACTCTTTCTCGCTGTAGTAGTACCAGTAACTTCCTTGGCATCTACAACACCAAGCATGACCTTCGCCAGTTTCTTCTTGGTAACAAAGCGATAAGCCCATGGCTCACCCCTTATTGTGGAAGGAAGAACGTCATACTGTTTCAAGAAGTTCTCAACTGTATATTCTTCTGGAAAAAACAGACCCTCTTCAAACAAATCTGGATAGTTAGTCTTATTGCTACGGCGGAGCTTCCATTTTACCAAAATGCGAATGGCATTCGCTGTACGCTGGAAGGGACTCTTCTTTATCGCCAAAAACAAATCACACATGAACGTATCGGCGGGATCATATAAAGGAAACAGATTCGCCTTCCCAGCCTTGAGTGTGCCGTATGCAGTCACCGCTGATTCAGCATGTTGATCCGGCGTACGAAGATCTTCTAGAGTAGTATGAGTTGAAGCTTTTGTTACCTTTTTAAGGGGTTTCAGCGTTAATGGAGCAATGGACACTTTATCAAAAGCACAATATTCAGACCATTTCCTCCAGGACGGGCGAGTAGCAGGTTTAGTAACGGCGGGAGAAGACATTGACTCTATTTCATTGATCGGCGAACTAGATACTTGAGCGACATGGTTTGCAGAACTAGAAGAGGTCTGAGCGGTAGAAGCCATGAGCAGAGAAGACACCGGAAACAAGATACATGCGAGATAGCGGTTTACCGGAAAAGCTAGAGTTGCCGGAAAAGATGAACAAATCAGGCTAATAGTGTTGAAAGAAGGTCGAAGCACGAGTGTGACACGGAGAAATGGAAGAAGACGAAGCAAAGATGGTGAGTTCAAGCTAGGTATAAGGAGATGGAAATCGAAAGAAAAGTAGCAGCAGTAGAGGGTTTAGGGTTTGAAAGGAAACTAGCTCTGAATATGTTCTGTTCTCGAGTGAAGAAGAAGAAGGTAAAGGAACAGAGTCTGTAAAAAACCTAGTATTTATAGGGGACAAGAAAACTCAACCGGCGTTAGCAGTTACAAACCGTAATAAAATAGTGGAAGTCGTGAGCACAAGCGGTTACAGGTCATAAAGTGAAAATGGCTGCATGAAGGACACGTGGCGTAACGGAAGCTAAGAGGAGAACACGTGGCGTAACGGAAGCTAAGTGGAGAACTTGCGGCGTAACTAAAGCAGGAGTGGAGATCGTGGGCGCGGCATTTTCGGCAGGTCAAGAAAATTTCACCCCCAGCGATCAAAGATCTTGGAGATGAAAGAGGCAAAATGTAAGGGTAGAAAATGCCTTTGCATGATAATAGCATCCTAAGGGCGAAGGTGTATCAGAAAGGACACTCATGAGAAGTAGGGAATCACTAGTGAAAGCTTTGGGCGAGACACCTTGTACTAAGAGTATCGGCGAGACATACCGAAAGGGTTGGCGAGCAAAACAACACCAGCGGGAATAAAGATGTCACAGCGAGGGAAGGTGAGAAGTAGTTGAGAAGTGGTTGTGTATTCATTACTCGTCAGAACGGGTAGATTGTCAGAGTTGACTCGTTGACTCAGTGGAAACCTCGTCAGCAATCCTTATCCTTTAGAAGACTTGCCCGCCAAGCCTGGATAGGTGAAATGTTGCATCGGCGATACACAGTGTCGGCGAGTGAGGACAAGTTAGCGTCAGAGTATGAATTGTCTGTATTAGTTGTATAGCACTTTGTAATCCTCTATAAATAGTGAGGAAACCCCTGAAAGAGGGGTTGGACACATTTCGGATTGGTCTAGAGAGAGGAAAAGTATCATACTTGCTCTCTATAGCCCAAGGCTGAAGTTAGGGTTCTTATTGAGAGATTATACATAGAAGATTGGCTAGGTAAGAGAGAAATGTAATCATACTTATATTAGTGATAACCCTTGGATGTAGTCCTCACTTATGGGGGCGAACCAAGTAAAACATCTTGTCAAGTATCTCTAACCCTCATCTCTTTAATATTTCTCATGTTACTTGTTAGATGCATGTTTATGAATGATTGTGTATATGTCAATGTATGATATTTGGGTGTACTGTCTAAGATCTAACCAATGGGATTTTAGACAGTTACAGCGGCTCGTTATCAGCTGTACACTGATATCTTTGTCTGCCTTGATTATGACACAAGCCCTCTATAATCTGCTAATTGCACTTGACGCTGAAAATATATTTTA
>JAJJMA010230492.1:696-33624 GCA_023529015.1 Papaver nudicaule
GCATTTTTCATACAAATCAATGTGTTTTTAGTGAACTAAGCTCCTCATTGGAGCATCATTCGATTATAGTTATTATTCGTCATATTTAACACAAAATCTTGACGATTCTAGGTTAATTTGAAGTCTATGTTTCATCGATTCAATGAAGTTTTTTGTTTTCTTTTAAATCTTAGATAGATTGGATATGTAGTAGTGATTAAATAGTTAGTAGGGATGAAGAACTATGGATTATGAATGTTTGTTTTGAATGTGAAGGATGATAGTGATTATTGATGACCGAAAATTGATGAAGATCATCATGATTTTTGATAATGGAGATAGAGTATTGATGAAGATGATGGTGATGAATTAATTATGGTGGATATGGGGTTATGTGATTACCAAGTGAACATCCCTATTTTGTCACGTAGTGATCACTGTTGCTCGCCCCCATGAAATATGGGCTCGCCCCCAAATCAGCCAGGTAAATTTTCTTCTCTTTGATGTGATTCTATGTCTAGAAATCATATGATTCTAAGAGCCACAGGCACTCTCTACCCACAAAACTTTATTTGGTAGATTGAAATCATTCAAACTTCGTGCGATTGGATCGAACTACCAAACAATCCTAGAAATTGTACCCGAAATAATTACAGTTCCTATACAACAAAAGAGTTCGAGAATTTGGAATAAACATTCAAATTACGGGTTAAAGAGAATTCTTAAACTTGACCAAAAGAGAATTCTTAGAAATGAAGGAATCAAAAGGTGAGCAAACAGAGACGCATATACAGCTTGAACAAATATTTTTTAACGTATATATTAATTATTTTAATTTTTTACTAAAAAAGAAATTATGTATTTGTGAAAACAATAAATGATATTTATTGTGTTGACATATACACTACGCCATTCAATTATTAGCAACAATTTTTTTGCCTCAGCAACGTTTATAGACGTTGCTAACTGAAAAACGTTGTTGTAAATAAATAAAACGTTGCTGTAATTGATATTATTTATTATTAATATTAATTTTAGGGCTACGTTTTATTTTTTGTTTGCAACGTTTATAAACGTTGCTGAGGATGCCATATCGTAATTTTTTTCATAACTAGGGGTTTTTAGATTTGTTTTTTTCTGATATAATAATATTAATTTGAATTCATTATACCTCAATTTTATTATCTTCAAATTTCTCCCTCTCAAATTTCACTCTAAAAATTTCCCAAAAATTTTCTTCCCCCCATACTAAATATTTTTCCCTCATATACCAAAATTTCTCCCACCCATACTAAATTTTTTCCCTCCTATACCAAAATTTCCCCCACCCTCACCAAATTTTTTCCATCATATACCAAAATTTCCCCCTTAAACATCAATCATTTGCCAAAATTTTAGACAAAAATATTCTTTAAAATAGTATTTTTTATTTCCCTACACTATCTGTCTTACAAATATCCACCTTATCTAAAACTTTCTAAAAACATATACCCGTCTCACCTTTCTCTCTCTCTTCACTTCTGCTGCTCTCTTCACTTCAGAGCAGAGAAACTTAACTATCTATCAAAAAAAAAAAAAAAAAAAAAACTTAACTCACCAGCACGAGCTTCACTTCGCTCTCAGAGAATCAAGGCAGAACGAAACAAATCAGCACCTCTGAATTAGGGTTACTAAAAGAAATTGATTTCAGTTATAGATGGGTTTGTGTTGTTTCTGGTTTTAAGTGGTTTAAACACCTAAAGGTTGCAACTTTATAGATGGGTTTATGTTGTTTTTTGTCATGGTTAATAATATAGGAAAGTTTTGTTAGATTTGGTCATGTGTTCAGTTTTTTGTTTGAGTTTTTCATGTTTTTGCTTCAGATCCATGATTTGTTGTTGTGTATGTAACAATTTTGCTTAAGAAATTGTGTTGTTAAAGGCATGAGGTTCAAATTGAATGACTTGTTTAGATTTTGATTGAGATAACATGTTCAGTGTGATACAAAATGTTTAGTGTGAGGTTTATCTTGTTATTATTGGCTTATATTTACTTATACTTCAGTCATGTGATAGATTTGGGTGGATATCTTGTTCTACAATTGTATATGTAAGTACTGATTGGTATGTAAATTGGTTGTAGAATGTCCGAAGTAGGTGACAAAGGTTGGATGGTTATTCAAGATAGGACTAGTATTGAGTATAGAACAGGAGTTGATAATTTTATTAAGTTCGCATACAACAATAGAATTAGAAACTCGTCGTTTTGTATTTGTCCTTGTTGCAAGTGTCATAATAGGAAATCACTGAGTTTTGCCCTGGTGAGACATGATTTATTAGCAAATGGCATACTTAGTTCATATGTTCTTTGGTCACTACACGGAGAGAAGTTGACGCACACACATAGATCAACATATGTAACTCATGAAAGTGTAGAAGCTCCTGTTAACAATGAGTTTGTAGCAGAAACATTAGAGAAAGAAGTCGTAAAAGAGAGTCGTACAGATGATGGTTGTAGTTTAAATGAGTTTGTAGATAAAACATTTGGGTTATATGAAGGGTTAAATGAGGATGTCAATGTAGAACATCCCTTTATTCAGGAGCCTAACCTAGGTGAGAAACAAGACAAGTACAAAAAATTAGCAAAAGAGAAAATTTATCCGACATGTAAGAACGGTGCGACAACCCTTTCTGTCATTGTAGAATTGCATCATGTAAAGAAGAGGTTTGGTTGGTCAGGAAATAGTGTTACTTACCTTTTGGGATTACTAAGAAAATGGTTTCCAGAGGGTAACATGTTCCCTGCAAAATACCCTGTAATGAAAGAGATGTTGAAAGATATGGGAATGAAGGCGGACAACATTCATGCATGCGTTAACCACTGTGTATTGTTCCAGAAAGAACTTAAGGATGAGAAAGAATGTCCAAGTTGTGGAGCATCAAGGTACAATTTCTAATATTTCTAACTTTTTTTATGTTTGAATATCTTTTATTTTTCTGTTCATTGTTTTTAATTGGATTCAAACCTTCCAATTCTTGTTTCCTTTCTATGTATGTTCAAATTCAAAGAAGGGAAAGATGGAGTTCAGGTTATAACAAAAGAGCCTGCATTAGTTCTGCGACATTTTCCAATTCCCGAAAGACTGAAGAAATTTTACACAGTACCATGGATTTCTGAAGAATTTACATGGCATGATCGACCAGAAGTTTCTATGGAGTATATGCGGCACCCAATAGACTCTGCACAATGGCAGAACATGAAGGCAAAGTGGCCTCAGTTTTCAAGTGAAGCGCGGAATGTATGGCTTGGCATTTCTACAGATGGCTTCAATCCTCGCGGCATCCAATGTACAAGTTATAGTTGTTGGCTAGTCATCTTGGTTCCCTACAATCTTCTACCTTCATTGTGGAGGGTAAAACACCCTCGGGACACGTGTCAAGATCAGAAGGACTAGGCCCAGCTCAAAGATGTCGCAGCCATACTTCGGATTAATCTGCAAAGTGACCTTGAGAGAAGCCTCGAACATACCTTCGAAGGATAAGGATGCGAAGTCATCTTCGGAGGACTCACCGAAGGAACCGCCTTACTCGACAAGCTCTGACTCCTCCACGATCGAGTAGTTTGTCTTATTAGTTGTAAACCACTACAGACTCGACCTATATAAGGCGAGCTCGAGATCATTTGTAAGGGTTGGATTTTTGGTATAACCTAAGTCGTGAGAGTGAGATTAGGTTAGTTTCTCCTCAAGCTTTTAAGGATCATATCCATGTATTAGTTAGCATGAAATTGAATCAACAATCATGTTATTATTTTACATATACTCTTTTATAGTTTATCTTCAGCATAGTTCTTATCTTCCTCATACTCATATGAATGAATATTGTATATCTTGATTATAGATCTGATGGCTGTCGAGTGTGAAGTGCTTATGCAGATTTCGTACTCACACAGTTTGGCGCTAAAAACAGGGATTGATTAAAACAACTTAGGGTTTGCCTGTGATTTATGATTTTCAAATTTTTCGAAAAAAATTTTCTAGGGTTTTCAAACTCTTCTTTAAAATCGTATTTTCATCACATTTTCATCATTTTCTGAGCTCTACCACCTTAGGTGTCTAAAGATCTTCAAAGCTTTAGTACGCTCAAGGATTTTGAGCAAATAATCAGCATGATAAGATCAATGCTTCCTCAAGGAATCCAAGCTTTGAAAAGCAGAGGTCGAATCAGGCACACCATACGTTTCCCGGTGAAATATCATCAAAGATAGTACAAAATAAGGTTTCGGCAAAAATGGAAATAATTCTAACAACCCTACAAAAATAATATGGACAGAAGAATTATACATGTCAGACCACTAGGACACAATAACAACTGTGCACCTCACTTGTCGGTTGCGTTTTGTAGGGTCGTTTACACAAGAAAAAGACGTCAAAACAGTTCATCAAGATGAAACGCAGGATGAAATCTCGGTACGAAATGCCCATTGCAACTCGATGATTCATTCGAGGGAGAGCACTAGCTCACAAAATAACATCACGGGAAAGATCCACAAGAGGGGAAAAGATGGAAAGGAGATAATGATTGTCGCTGAGGCAAGGACATTCGAGTCATGGCAATTGGAACCAATATTTTATTCAGCAGACGACCTTCCCGAGGACGGTCCAAGCAACACTCCCTTAGTGATAGCTATAAACATAGATGGAGTATTGTTGCCAAAGATATTGATTGACCCAGGGAGCTCCGTAGTCGTCCTTTTCGGGATGGCATACAGGAAATTCTTCCAAAATACCTCGTTGATGCCTTCGGATTATACCATCTACGGATTCAACGGGAGAGCTTCGAAGCCAAAGGGTGATGTCTCATTGCCAATTCATGTAAAGTCGATGAAGCTGCAAACCACATTTTGTGTTCTGGACATAGAGTCGCCATACAACGCAATTTTGGGACGACCATGGCTGCACGGGATCTTGGGAGTACCCTCTACACTACATCAGAAACTCAGATTCCCAACTCCTGCCGGTATAGGTGAAATCAAAGGAGAAATCATGGAGTCGAGGGCGTGTCACGAAAAGGACATCGAGCGAAGAAGGTACGTAAGGCGAAATTGAAGAGAGAGGCACCGACAGCAAAAGGCAGAAATGATCGATAAAAAAATTAATCAAGTAATCAGGGGAGACGAGGGAGCAATCAAGAAGGAAGCCCCGAAGGATCCTACCGCAATGAACGAGGAAACACCAAACTTTACCCCGACAGATCCCACCGAGGACGTCAACATCGGAACTAGTGAGGAACCAAAAATTGTAAAAATTGGAACATTAATGAAACAGGAACATCGTGGAATTGGAAAGCTTGCTGAAAGAATATGCATATGTTTTCGCCTGGAGAATGAGCGAGATGCCGGGAATCGACCCAAGCTTAGAATGTCACCACCTAGACATAAACCCTTCGGTGCGGCCATTCATGCAGAGACCGAGAAAGCTAGCAGATGTATATCAGACGGCGGTGGAATCAGAGCTCAACAAAATGATCGCGACATGAATCATCAAGAAAATACAATATGCATACTGGATTTCGAATATGGTCATCGTTCCAAAGAAAAACAAGGGAGTGCGGATCTGCATCGATTTTAGCAATCTAACAAGGCATGCCCCAAGGATCCACACCCACTTCCCAGCATAGACCAAATGGTGGATGCAACAGCGGGACAAGAACTATTAAGTTTGTGGATGGCTACTCTGGCTACAACCAGATTCCTCTAGCAGAAGGAAAGTTTTTAGGATACGTTGTCACGAAGACAGACATCGAGGCAGATCCATTGAAAGTAAAAGCAATCCGAGAGATGCCATCTCCCACAACTGTAAAAGACGTACAAGCCCTAAATGGAAGACTGGCAGCCCTCAGCAGATTCGTTGCCCGATCTTTGGACAGATGCAAAAATTTCTTCAGCATTTTGAACAAAGGAGAAAAGTTCGTATGGACAGATGAGAGAGAGGATGCATTCCAAGGAATTAAAAATTACTTGGCAAGCTTACCAGCTCTACAACGCCCAGAGAAAGATGAAGATTTGAGACTCTATATTGCAGCCAACTCGGACGCCATCAGTGATGTCCTTGTAACCACTAGGGAAGAAGAAAAGCCGGTGTACTACATCAGCAGGACACTATTCCAGGCCGAGAAAAACTACTCCAAGCTGGAACATCTCATACTCGCATTGGTGGTAGCAACCCAAAAACTTCGAACATACTTCCAGGCTCACAAAATCATTGTGCTAACCAAAACTCCAATTGAATCTATTCAAAAAAATATGCAAGCAGCAGGAGAATTGCGAAATGGAACGCACAAATAGGCCGGTATGACGTGGTCTATGAAATACGAACAGCATTAAAATCACAAAGCATCGCCGACTTCTTAGCAGAATTCCCAATCGAAGAGAATTACGAAGAAGAACCAATACTAGGGATCGAGGACGAAGAAGGACCACCCGACCTATTGGAGCAAAGCCATCCTCGGAGGTGGGAAGTCTTCATCGACGGATCAGTAAACGGAGATGGCCGAGGAGTCGGAATACTCTTTACTTCGCCAGAAGGAAAGCGTACAGTATATGCTCTTCGATTGGAGTTCGAAGCAACAAATAACGAAACCGAGTATGAGGAAATGATTCATACTCTAAAGTACATGATAGAAATGGAGATCCAAGAGGCACACATAACCACAGATTCACAACTCGTAGTTTTACAGCTCGCGGCAGCTACCAATCCAACGATTCACTATCAAAATACAAGAAACTAGCAAGGCGACTAATGACAAAGATTCCCAATCTAAAATTTCGACACATCTGTAGAAAAGACAACAGGCATGTTGATGCCCTGGCGTTTATCGCCTCAAAAATGACAGACCAAGACATCATTTCCATCGAGATTGGCTGAATAAAGAAATCTTCGATAGAAGCCTTCGGAGAAGAACTCGTTATGGCCATCCAAGACGAAGATGATGACTGGAGGGCACCCATAAGGAAATACCTGGAGAACAAGGACTTACTAAGCAGTCCACTTGAGGCACATAAAATAAGGAGTAGATCAGCAAATTATCGACTTTTAGATGGAGTGCTATACCGACAATCATTCCTGGGACCGCTGCTAAGATGTGTTCATCGACTAGACGGTGTGGCACTAATGAGGGAACTACACAGTTGTGAAGCAGGAACTCACAGTGGTGGAAGAGCCCTCGCACAGAGAACCAAGGCCCAGTGGTGCTACTGGCCATACATGCATGCCGACGCAAAAGACATATCCCAGAAATGCGATCCTTGCCAGAGATTCGCTAAAAGAATTCATGCACCAGCGACAAACTTAAATCCAGTACCCTTCGCCAAATGGGATGTAGATATCGTCGGTCCATTCATTCCAGGAACAGGGCAAAGAAGGTACATTATCGTAGCAACTGATTATTTCTCCAAATGGATCGAGGCTAAAGCTCTAAGAAGCCACACAGGCCGAGAGGTGTTCACTTTCTTATGGGAGAACATATTCTGTCGATTTGGGGTCCCCGCCGAGATAGTCTCGGATAATGCTCAGAAGTTCCTAAGTGTTGACGTTAGAGAATTGCTAAACCAGTATAACGTAAGGCTAGGAACTTCGACACCAATATACCCACGAAGCAACGCCCAGGCCGAGGCAACCAATAAAACAATAGGGGATAACTTGAAAAAACGAGTATTATATAAAAAAAAACAGTGGTGCGAGCACCTGCACAATGTTTTATGGGCATTCTGAACCTCCCGAAGGCGTGTAACATGAATGACTCCATTTCACCTAACATATGGGACCGAGGCAGTGATGCATACATAAATAATGATACCAACGGATAAATACAAATCATGGGAGCAAAACCTCATAGCAGACTGAATCTATGCAAAGTTAGACGACCTCGAAGAAGCTAGAGCAGAATCTAGGCAACACATCATCACCTACCAGCAAGAGCTATCGCGAGGATACAACAAAAAAGTCATCGAAAGAGAATTCCAGCCTGGTGAGCTGGTATTGCGTGAAATTCCACCTTACCAAAAAGGAAATGCAGGAAAACTAGAGCCAATCTGAGAAGGGCCGTACAAAGTAAAGCAAGTAGCAGGGAAAGGTGCATACACATTGATCAATGAAAAAGATGGGACATGACTCGGCAATGCTTGGAATGCGAAGTACATAAGGAAATACTACGCATAAAATATTTTTGTACCCTTGAGTAAAAGAAAATCATTATCAAGCCTTGTACAACTGTGTCTCAAATCAAACTCCAAACTCTGTTAAGGTAGGCAAAAGCCTTACCCAAAATAGGCAGATCTCCAAAGGCTCTCACGCCATAAAAACCGAACTGGCCAACAACGCCATCTCCCCTAGTGCCTCGACGCAATGAAATTAAAAGGCCTTAACGCCAAGGCCCAGATGCCAAAAACATAAAAAGACCTCGAATAACAGGCACTGAGCTGATGATCATATAAGCTGTGGGGGCATAATTCGGATGAGCCACGTGTCATCATCCTAGAAGAAGAGCAAGACATCTCCTTACGAACGCGAGGATAGTTGAAGACTAAGACTACGAACCATGGACCACCACGAAGATGTCGCCTCAATCCACCAATCCATCCGAAGTAGTTACCCAAGCTCCCCTCGAAGAATATACCAAGCCCGAAGAAGAAGTCTGCCGAAGAGATAAACCGACATACGAGAGCCGAAGTCACTTGAAGACGAGGCGCACCGAAGACCTCCTTTACTTGGTAGCTAAGATAATGGCATTTGTGTAATTATCATGTAAATTTCCTCTATATAAAGGAAATATCTCCTAGGAGAGAGGGGATCTTCTTTTACTTTCTCTTTCTTCCTCCTTCTCCTCTACTCATCTTCTTCCAAAAAAACTAGATCTAGATCTAGAACTCCTCTCTAATGGAGATTCATGTAATCCAACACCAAGAAAGTAATAAATTTGTGATGAGGGTTGCATCCGTCGCACCTTGCATCTTCTCCTAACATTTGTACCTTGATTATTTGATTAGGGTTCATACTTGTGATTCAAATATCTAATGGCTGTAGAGTGTGGAGTCTATATGCAGATTTTACACTCGCACAGTTTGGCGCTAGAAACAGGGATGATTAAAACAACTTAGGGTTTGCCTGTGCTTTGAAGGTCCAAAAATGAAGATTTATTAATTCTGACGACATATCCGGCGAGTACAACAACAGTTTCGGCAAGTTCAGTAGTGGATCCAGTGGATATAAGTTTCCAAGGGTACTAGATTTGCGCCCGTGCTACGCACCGGGCAAGGTCTCCCGTGTTTTTGAGATGCACGATGATCCCGTGTGTTATATTGTGAGAGTTGCGTACCCATATATTTTAGGGTGATTGTTGGATGTCGTGTATTGGAGGTTGATACTAATTTATTTTATTTTTTGTTACATGGAAATAGACCCAGACCTGTCTCTCGTAACAAATCTGAAGCCACTGAACACGCTCCTTTAAAAAGACCTTGCCCAAACCCTATAATTTGCATGAAAGAATACTTTTCATAATTGGAAACTCGATCCACTGACCTGCATATGAGAGTGAGGCTCCTGGCCACACCGGTTGGTTACTTGAACTTTACTTCATTAAGTTAGTTTACAGGTATAAAATGTATAATAGGATGATCCCATGTATTATATGAATATTCACGAATCATAGAATGATTTCATGTATTATCGCCTTATCGGGGGAATTAGTTTCAACGAATACATATTTACTTTCGAATCGTATGATGATACCGTGTATAAAGTGAGAGTATGGTACTCGTGCATTATAGGTAGATACTTAAACCAAATTTTATTGAATTAGCTTATGGATACCGGTAAATTTTCTCGGATGGATATTTCTTTAATTGGTAATGGTTAATGCGTGCTTAATGTGTGGAGAATGTTTTTTGTCCATAGACTGAAACTCAATATATAAGGCATTGTGCTTTAAGTACATGGAAACAATGCTTGAAGTTCATCTACCTACAAAACTGCACAATATGAATGTTTTTTGTCCATAGACTGAAACTCAATATATAAGGCATTGTGCTTTAAGTACATGGAAACAATGCTTGAAGTTCATCTACCTACAAAACTGCACACATATGAGGGCATTGATCGTGCATGACCTATTTTCTGCTCTATCTTACACAAAAATTTAAGATAAATTGATGAACCTTAGTATTACCTGTTTGCCTAAATTATGTTCTCCATCCGTGGCTCTTTCTTCTAAGAAACAGGACCGAAGTAGATATCCAAAACTCGTACATGTAGTCATGACTGATCAAGCTCATCATACAATAGGTTATACATAGTTTCAATTCCCAAGACTCTATAGTTCTCGCTTTTGTTCCATATCGACTAATTAATGTTCATTCTAAAGATTTTAGGATTGTTGTGAATAAAGCTTACTATGTTCTTTGATGAAAGACTCATATATTTTCATGACCATGGACCCATTGCAAAAAATATGACTTTAGAAACGGTCCCATATCATCATATTCACTATCAGGCAATTTCCAGGAACTTCAAAATCCAACCAAATTGTCATTCTACAATGTCGATACTATCTTAATCTCATATTTTGGCTACACTCAAACGTATACCAGTCGCTGAGAAACTGACACCTATCAATTCAATCCACCAGTCCCAGATTTGTCATTCAATCCAACACAAAACTATCACCTCTCAATGATCAGCCTAACATGTGCTTATATGCAGTTTGGGGTCTGCTAGATAAGTATCGTTTTATGTATGTGCTTGCCTATAATTGCATTGGTATCTTTCCTTGGTCATTGACAATATCATTATGTAGTAACTGTATTGGTGCCTTTTCTTGGCCACTGACTGTATAATTATGTTGTTGATGATGTACTTGCACACCCTGGTAAATGATTATGGTTCCTTCGCGATTTCTTGTTCTTGTTTCTCTCTTAGCTTACGTTTCTTTTGCACCAAGCATGGTACCTGTAGGTTTTCGACATAAAGTTACTTGTTTTTATAAGTCAGTAGTTCACGTACTTAAGTAGGAGTATATCATTGTTTCATGAACTTTACTATCGATGTCTGCCATTTTGGTTTAGGCACTTTTTGCTCCATCTCATTGCTGCAACGTTGTTGTTGTGAGAGTTCTATCCTTTCCCTCCAATTCATGTAAGTGAAATATCAAACGTGCAAAAATATTATTGTACATGCAAACGGTTATTTCTCACTTGCAATAGTACCTTATGTTCAAGGTAGTTAATTTGAAAATATTACCTTAGTTCTTTAGTTCTTTGAAGCAGAAATTCATCAAGTCCTTGCAATTTATTTTTCTTGTTTCTCTTTTTCCCGACGTTCGTTTCGTTTTCTTGCTTCTCCCTTTCCCGACGCTCTTTTTACTGCTTGATCTTGTCTAACTATTCTCTTGTGAAACCTCTCACAAATCTAGACACTAAAAAGGTATGGGTATTTCTGTTTCATTCTTCCCGAGTCTCGTGTACCTTCAAGTTTGGTTAACACAGCTTCTACTTCTTCAATACCTAGCAAAAAAAATTTAAATCTGATGTCCAATAGGCAATAGCAACGAACAATGAAAATTAATCTTTATATTAGTTTATCGTATGGAGGTAAATTGCATCATGATACCGTGTTTATACCTTTGAAGCATGTTGCTACTTGCTATGACAGTAGCAAGAGCACGTCATTATTCACATGCCCACCAATTCCATTCGCGCCTTTGATTCTGAAGCATAAGATCAATACTTCAAGTGATGTGTCAAAATAGAAACACAACAAAGGGTTAGGGTTTGCCATTAGAATATTGAATTTGGTTTCCTGCAATAAAACCAAATAACCTTGTCGATGTTCAGAGTTTTCCATACAAAACAGCTTGCATACAGGTTAGGTGATGCCTGGGAAAAATCAAACCATAAAAAACCTAGCACGGTTTCTGTTTGGCGAGGAAGAGAGACGGAGGGAGATAGATAATTCGCTCTTATATGAGACCGAGTAATTCTAATTTACCATCAAAAGACGAAAACAGGCCCGGAGCTGTGAGCAAAAAGACTAAATAGAGGCCAGACTTAAAGTATGTATCCTTTTTATTTAACGGAGTTAGTTCAAGACACACTTGGCGAATATTAATTGGTTCAAAACTTAGTTAACAAAAGTAGGTATGCATCACCATAGTGGGTGAGATTTTGAAAAAGTGTAAACATAGTGTAATTTGATATGAACCAATAGACAATTGACAAGTGTCCCCCTTAGAATGTCTGCACCATAAAAGCTCTTTCTTGACCAATAGGAAGTTGTGGTATTGTCACCGTGCGACGTGGGAGCTTTTATCACTTAGGCTTTTAAATCTTTAGATTTTCGTCGAAGAACCAACAACATTTGTTGTTATCGGCACAAAATCACCGATTGAGAAGGGAGGAGAAAATCAAGCCACTGTGATGAAACTCAGATGCGTAGAGAATCTTAATGCAATCAGCAGGAGTCTTCATGAGCAAACATCTCAAAGCAAATAAATCTTCCTCCTATCTCTTAACTCTTATTCTTCAATATTCAGATCTGGGAGCTTATTGGGAAACTGCTAGAAAAAGCTTTAAAACAAAAATGGGTTTTTCATTTGAAATCAGATTTTTTTTTTGTTTAGATTCATGTTCAAAACGAATTTTGGCTACAAATTTACAGTAATTAGAGTTCACCTTTTGGAGATACCCTTATCTTGACCTGATCTAAGGATTTCTCCTACAAACAAACCCAAACAGATTTAGGATATCAAAACGAAAACTATCTCGAATTGGTATCGGTAAAAGAAAGTTCATCCAATACATCGAAGCAGTTTATCGTAATCTTAGAGTTTGCAGCGCTTGAATTTCGGAAGCAGTAGAGTTAGCTCGATATATAGCAAGTCAAACGAAGAAACAAAGCGATGGAAAATCCCACCAACAATGCAAGGACAGATGAAGAAATCTGCATCACTAATGAAAAAATCTTTTACCTACCTATTAAATTTCGCTCTTAATTTTAGATCTATGAGTCTCGATTTGATTTTATGAAGAAATCGTCATAAAACAATGGTTTTCCTCTTCCGAAAAAATTGATTTTCAGTCCAGATTTGGGGATTTGAACGAATTTTGATTATAGATTCTAAATTAATAGATCTTACTCTTCAAACTCGTTTAACTCTTTAGTAAAACATCATAATTTCAGTTGGATCTGGGGTTTCTCCAATGAACAATACCATACGAATTTTATTCATGTTTGATCCTGTGAAAAGTAATTTAATCTCTCGCCTAGTCTCACCAATGAGTTTGTTGTTTGCAGTAGCGTCAAATCAAATTACATCTACAACTCATTATGTTCAGTCATTTGGAGAAAACAATGGAAGTTGCACAGTTTCTCATCTCAATCAACTTCTTCGCTCGATCCCGTAAGCTGCATCGAAGCTACGAGGGGAGTCACGCACAGCTGAAAGAGAAAAAACAGCAACTGGGAAAGAATGGAAACTTGTCACCATAGTCTCGTGGTGGGTTACCTCCCCAACAACTGTGGCTTCGGAGTAAACTAAAATAGAAGGAAAAACAATCTCGGAAGCTAGCTGGGAATTAATCTCGGAAGTAAACACTCTCGGAAGCAATCTCGGAATCAGAAATTTCGATGGCCAAAGATGCAAATTTCAGACAACCAACTTCGACACCAGACTACACTCCGAGGATACCTGACACTGACCGTCGGCGACTATGATCACTCACCTTCGATGACTCAACATTAGCAATCTCGGACCAATCTTATCTGACTTCGATGACTGACTATTCACTCTCAACTTCGATGGCCTGTTGTGGGGGCAAAATAGATGGTACCCTCGATGGTAAACTCATGGAGACACATCAACACAACTTGATAAAGGAGGCAAGCTCGAAAACAAATTTTCTGTCAGCAACCATCATCGCAGAAAAAATTAATCTTATCACCGCGATTTCGCTACAAGGACCAGTTCCATCGTGATACCTTATATCAAACAACCTCTACTATTCTAAAGTATAAAATGGCGGCATATAACAAGGAAGCTCAGACATCAAAAAAAAAAAAAAAAATCGAAGTGGGTGGAATTTCACTCAAAACAACAATCATCATATAACCCAATATTTTGAAAGTATACTGCCAGTCCGACCAAGTCAAGATCACGGGGAAATCTTCAAAATGACCTCGGAGCATTTAACATGCATCACTAATCTCGGAGCTACCCTCGGACAGTTCAGCCATATATGCATCAATAATTTCGGAGTTACCCTCGGAGTTACCCTCGGAGCAGTTAAAATGTCCTCGGAGCAGTTAACATAACGAATCTTGGAGCACCTGAACAACCTCGATGACTCACCTTCGATCACCATCTTGGTTTGCCAACTTCGGTCACCGCTTTATGATCAGTCGATCACTACCTTCGATCAAACCAAGACGATACATGTGAAAGGGAAGAATCTCTAAACTTTAATCAAACGTTTACAAGGATACATTTCCTTCAGTATCTGCTAAAACAGGCTGGTAGCCAGGTTAAAGGAATCAAGGAATTGAGTTACCTCATCTTCCATGTCGATTAGTGAGCAGCATGTCATTTGAGTCACTCTAGGCACGAACATTAAATGTGATACGAAACTGAGTATGATAGTCGCACGATGGTTAAAAGGTTAGGACAGGGGGTTAATAAAGAGAAGGATAGGCACCATGAAATGCTTAGAATTTATACATTCGTACATTGTCACTATCTTCGAAAAAACTGTCCATATCAAAACTTGCTATTTTATTAGTTTGACTCATTTCGTCCACTGAGGTCATCTTATGTAAGATCTTACGAAAACTAAATACAGCCTTGATAGGAAACTATAACCATACAATACCCATTCTCTTTCGTAGCACTTGCTGTTTCTAAGCATTATAATTAATTAAGATATAGTAGCCAAATCCGTTTTATAATATATTGGTGGGTGAATCCAATTCCATCAATACTGAAGCCGTATAAAATAAAAGGACCTGCTGTAATATTATGAGCATAATCGTCTACAAATGGTTACTCATTTTATTCATAAGCTGCAGGTGCATATAATCAACTCAAGGATTCTACTGATGTATTGAACAACAATGGGAAGCAAACTAGTCATTCTATTGAAAAGGATCACATTTCAAGTCATGCTAACAAGGAGCACGGTGGAAAAGTCACATCTGCACTCACTAATAAACGCCTGAAAAGCACACACAAGCTCATTTTGTCACTACAACCAGGGTTGGCATAAAACTGGGGCAACGATCGAGAAGAAAACTCAAAGCAATTCGAACATAACAGTAAAGAACTACTCCCAGCAATTTTGGAATACTTCGTACTCAAAGTACAAAGTAATTACTTCGGAACAACCTCCATGCTAAGTTGCCAAGATGGGGGAGAATTTCTAAACCTTCTCTTGCTACTTTAAAAGTTTTTGAATGTTCATGCACCTCTCTCATGCTTAGAATAACGATCACGCAAGTCGTACGTTAGGCCATTATGCCATCTATAATATAAAGCACAGTGGTGTTTTGGTGAAGCCTTTTTTCGCACGGAAAGGACGGGGAATACCCTATGTCTTTCATTTATTCCGTCTCTGTCTTTAGATAATTTCCGTCCAATCCTTAAAAGAATAGGGGCATAGGTGCCATTAAAAAAGTTAGTCTCTTTATCTGGACCATAATGTCCCTCCGTGTTTTCACTTTTTTTGCACACGCGCCCCTTTATTTTTGTCGTCCATTACTCAAAAGACCAGGGGCATAACCGGCTAAAAAGTTACTAAACCACCAAAATCTAAATCATTCTTCGTTTCCAGCTTCTTCCTCTCTCAGTCAACACCACCGCCTTCTTCCTTCCTCTCTCACAAACCACCATCACCACCGTACGTAACCAGCAACACCATCACCACCATTACAGAAAATCGCAATAATAGACCAATTTCCCCGATTTCCATACCAATTATGATTTCAATTTCCCCGATTCATCCCCAAATATCAACAGTCATCAATTGTTACAGCATAAAATACCAGCACCATTAAACTCAATTGTCTTCCCCATATATTTGTAGATACTCTGAAATAGAAGGGTAAATACAGAATTGATTCATACTTCTTCTTTTCTATCTTTTCTCTCCCGATCTTTGTTTTTTTCTCTTTGTTCTCCGTCCCCGATTCATCCCCAAATCTACTAAAAGATTCATTTTTACAATTTCAAATGAAATCAAATTAAAAACCCAAACCCGAATGGAAACCTCGGTATCAATTTTTCAACCACCGTCGACTTTTGTCACAAAATCTGACATTCAATATTGAACTACGTACACAAAGTAAGAGTTCTATACAATATTCACATTCATCATTTTTTTATTTCTATCTGATTCAAGAGATTACACACATGAGTTCATTTTCATTTTCTAATAACAGAGAAGAGTTGAATGAAATTCAGAAAAGAAGAAGAAGAAATTTCCACCTCTACCTTGCTTCAGTTTGGTTACCGACTCAGTGAGTCACCCCCTTATCTTATTCTTACTGTTGAATCGGCAACGGATTAAGGAAATTAGAGTGAGAAAAAATGACAAAGCCGGTGGCAGTGGAAGAGTGCAAAACAGTATGAGTGAAAATTTCAAGCTTTGTTTATCAAAAAAATTTCAAGCTTTGTTATTATCGTCAACAATAGCAAGGATCTTCTGCCACGTGCATTCACATTGGCAACAACAACAAATATCTTCTGACACGTAAGTTCTATTAGTGTATGACATCAAGTTTGATGCCTAACTATTCCAACTCAAACATTTACGTCCAAAAATACTAATGATGGGCCCTATTTACATTCTAATGTCCAAAATTTGCTGAGCCCATCCGTGTAATTTATTTTAAGAACCACACCACCATCCATTTCTTAATTGAGAAATTAAAACGACCAACAAGATCAATAATCAAGTCACGTCCCCAATATTTTCAAGGAGAGATTATACTATACAGGTTATGCATTCATGAATCATGCTCATGTGTGTGCATAAATTGTATGTGCAGTAATTGTTTCAAGTATTTCAAACATATTTCCAAAACATGTGTGAACAAGTAATTCTAAGATATTACATTATATTATTACTAGACCACCACGCACGTGCGCTGCACGTGCCAAAATGTTGTTATTAATGCACAGTGGATCCCTTTCCTGCTTTTCTCCCGAGTCCCCGTCATTTATTTTCTTCACCAAAATGTTTTTGTTCTAAATTACTTATCTGCCCTTGTTAAATTTGTATTAAACACCACAAACTGACATTGTAGGGGCAAATTAGGACCAGCTGGTAGAGGGCCAAAAAGAGTTTTTGGAGGGCCAAAGAGAAAAGGAGGGCCAAATCAGAGAAATTCCGCGGAAAAGAAAAAGGAAAAAAAATCGTATCTCGAGGAGAAGAAGGGACACGTGGCGAAGTGAGAAAGGGTGGTCGGTGGTTTTGATGCATCACACATCATCTAACTCGATGTACAACTACCCTAAGATGCTACCACGTGTACACAATTCGATGTGGACCGTTGATCTTACAAAATCACTCTATTATGTTGCGTCGCTTTATGCCGGAGCAAAATCACTGTACTGTTCACTGTACTGTTCACTGTGCTTTACTGTTCACTGTACTGTTCACTGTGCTTTACTGTTCACTGTGTAATTTTAATTTGACAAATCTGCCCTCGAATTATTTTTAGTTTTCTCATTTATGTATGGGCTTTTTCTGTAAAAAGTACCCAAAAAAAACGTTTGCATAATAATAGTAGAGATTAACCCTTGCCATGTAATAGTATTTACTTGGAAACCCACACCCAAGTACGAGCCCAATTAAACTTTTGAACATCACTCCAACAGAGAGAATGAGTCCCATGATGTTGATGTCAGAATCACCGCTACCTTTGTTTTCATATTGTGATATACAAAAACTACCGTCTTCCATGTGTATGATGTGTTGGTGCCAGAACCATACCAAATTAAATTGTCCGCTAAGAAATCTGTTCGTTTCCGTGCCATTATGGCACGGGTTATCCACTAGTTATACATAAGTCACTTAGCAAATAACTTATGAAGTCATAGATTTCTTCCTTGCAACATGTTAGTTTCTTTATAAAATCGATCAAATCGCTTCCTCCCACCTCGAGGGGCGTGAATATCGAAAAAAGATTATTAGCTTCGAATTAAGAGAAATAGTGCAATTATAAAGTTTCAGGCACATACCTTAAATTATGAGTTCTACTTATATTAGATTCTTTATAAAATCTATCGAATCGCTTCCTCCCACCTCGAAGGGCGTGAAAAAAAAAAGTATAATTTCGAATTAAGAGAAATAGTGCAACCACAAATAAGATCGAACCATCTTTTCCCCACCTTAAGGGGATGGAGCATCTGATAATTACATTTGAAGATCGAGCCATCTCTTTTTACCTCAAAGGAGTGGGGGTATCGAGTATGTTCATACAACATTGAGCAATATGCAACAATAATGAAGTTAAGAATTTTTTGAGTCACCAATTAGCATTTTTGTGCCTTAGATTTATTAAGTCTTCTCTCGATACAACATATCGCATTCCGAAAAAAGCATACTTGTCACATTATGACACACTCGAATCTCCTTAGCTTTATGCAATCTTCGATTGCGCATACTATTATGCTATAAACGAGTTATGCTTATCACAAACAGCTCGGTGCAACCTCCAAATCCTCCTCGATGAGGCAAAGTCCTACATGATTAGGCACATCTCCTAAGGCTTTAACGCCATGAAAACGAACAGGCCATGATGCCTAAATAAGTTGATCAGAATTCAGTTATGGCAGCGAGGAAAACTTCGAAAAACACGGGAAACTCGCCAGCATCAACAACTCAAGTCTTGATGGTTTTGACTACACCTTCGATCAAGTCCATCCACTCCTCGGTGGCTACACAGTTTACCTCTCGACGATCAATATGTATCAAGGAAGCAACACTAAATTAGCATTCTGCATGAGGGAACAACCAAGTTCAACCATCCAGCAACTTTCTTCTCGGAGCATTAGCCAACCTTGTTCTCGGAGCTACTACAACTCGCAGCCACCATCAACAAATTCCACTTTGATCCAAAGACACCAACAATCCTACTTCGGAGCACTAATCAACCACTGCCATCTCGGAAGCAAAAACTTCGATGCTTTAAACATCAGCTATCTCGGACCAAACTCCACTTCGATGCCTCACTTCGGCAACATCATCCTCGAAGAAACCCATCGAAGATATCAACTGTGAAGCCATCTCAATCTCATCTCGGAAGCCATCTCGGATGCAACTTTGATGACTACGTTTACTCACCTTCGATATTCAACTCCGATGCTTATCTCGGAGACAACTAGCTAAGTACATAATCTCGGAGCCATCGTCATCAAGCAGTAGTATAACAACAGCGAATAAACTTCGGTACCTCAACATCAGTCACCTCTTCAAGCTCTGAAGCAAACACTCGAGGAAACTTCGACGACTCAACATCAGTAACTTCGGAGTGCCAGTTCAGCTGATAACCAAACAGCTTCGCCAACTCACCTTCGATCCTGATAACCAGTCCATCTCGTTGAAGTAGCATCTCTGTAGCAACTCCGGTGGCAAAGAATGGCAAGATTAATTTGATTGGGAAACGAACTCAACTTCGATGGATCAGTAGCCTCAAAGCACAAAAATGCAACTCACTGAAGGAAGCAAACCCAAAAGAAAGTATTTTATTAACAGCTACCATCTCATCAGCAAAACAAATGTTAGCAAATATTCAGCGTTCTCGAGACAGTCAACATGCATCGATAGCTCGACGCAGCAATTACATCAACCTCGGATAAGCAAGCTCCGACCACAACAAAGTCCTATTTGCTTAGGCACATCTCCTAAGGCTTTAACGCCATAAAAGAAAACAGGCCATGAAGCCATATCTCCCCTAGTGCCTCGTCGCAAAAACAAAAAGGCTTTAACGCCAAGGCAAAAAACGCCAAAAAAATAAAAAGTCCTCGAATAGCAGGCACAGAGCTGATGTACATGTAGTCGTAAGGGCCCTACGATCTATATGGCACAGTCCTCTACCCACAAGACACCCCGTTAGCGGTGGGTACTTTGCATCAAAGCTATATAAGCCGAGAAGCACTTGAACCCACTACCATACGACCTTTCTTTTGAGGCGTCGAGGGGACGATAAATGGGATTAACATCTACCTTTAGAGGTGAATGGAACCCCGAGGCAGCTAATTAGCTTACATTCACGGTAATGGCAAAGCAAATTACGCAGCCGAGGGACCTCCTCTAAAAATCAAGCACATCCTTGAGGAGGGGCTAGCAAGAAAAGAAGAAGTTGAACTCCAAGCCGCGATAGGAGAACATTACCATGTCTAAGTTCCAGCTTTGACCGGCACTCCCCCATTGTGCTACTTTATTATCGAGACACATAGCAGCTACCCACCATAAGTTTCCTACTCTACTTGGGATAAATGGGTTATCAGAACACCACCATGTTCTCTCGGAGGATACTTAGTATCTTCGATGCCCACCTAACGTACTGGGGCAAAACGGGTACCTATGGTCTCGATAGCCAGTGTTTTGCTTGAAACCGGCGCGAGTAGCTCAAAGCCTTTGGGAAGGGTGATCCGTACGCCCCCACTAGCTTGGTTACTGCCTCCCACATCGAAGTAAGCCCCGAAGTTGCACTCTAAGTAACCTTAGGAGCCTATAATTTGCAAGGTAAACTTCGTGCCTGATCACGAGTTACCAGGCAAGCAATACATCGAAGAAAAGTACGTGCCTAATCATGTCATACTACAAAAACTATACATCGAAGAAAAACATGATTCGATCATGAGAAAGAAAAAATTTCATTGAAGAATGATTCAAAAATATACTTTATCAAAGAATGAATTGACAATATTCTTAACTTCATTACATGATGAATCGAAATATTCTGCAGGATGGCTCGAAGTGCAAATGAATCGAAATGCAAAAAGATGCAAGACAGGGGCACAAACAAATCACAAAGATATTACCTTGAAGTATTCATTAAGGCATCAAGCAGGAGCATGCACCAAGGTTTCTTCGATAAAATCTAGTGAAATGGATTCAAAATTGGCTTCGCTCTCAAAACGCTCGAGGATGATTGTACATACAAGAACTTCACTAAAGACCCACTCGTAGAAAGCAAACATCAAATGACCCAAGGAGCAAATCAAAGTGATAGCAATCTTCGTCCACCAAAGGAGCATGGCATCCTTCGTTTCACAACGAAGAGTCACAAAAGTCAATACACCGAAGCAGTAGCTGGAGCAAAACAAAGAATGCAGGGGCAAAGCCATGGGATGCCAACCTCCTCGTACAACAAATTCGCTTTGTGGATGGTACACTTCGGGAGAACATTTCCTTTTGCTTACAAAAGTTCGGTTCCTTCACTTTCGAAAGCAAAAGGGGGGGCAACTATACAAGGGAATCTCAAGTGAAATTTTTTTCAAAGCTCATTTCTTCAACAACAACGACACCAAACAACCCAAGAAGCTGTCTATGAACTTCACGCAAGAGTAGGAGCAAGTATGCATACTCGAAAAACATTTTGCACTCTTCCGCTCAATTCCTTCGACAACAGTGGAAAGCCAAGAACTCACTTCGCTCGAAAGATAGTCCGAAGGAAGAAAATATCACACCTCGACAACATCTCGAACTAGTTACAACATGAAGCAATCATTTGTCTACATCGAGGGTCATCTCAAAGTTCAAAGGATTCTTGAAGTAACCATACCTCATCGATGAAGCCCAGTTATGCAAACACCAAAGTCAATCTATGGCATCTATCTCCTTCGAGAAAAGAATATCAATCAACTCAATCAAGCATACCTCCCTGACAACTCAACAAAGACGTAAATGTTACAAGTTCGAAGTTGCTGAAGCAAGTCAAAGTACCGAAGATAAATGGAAGGATACAACACAAGTCAGCACACCCCATGAATCTCGCGAATCCACGTGTCTCATACCATCAATTATGACAAGAAGAATTTGTTAACGGATTAATCTTCGAAACATCCATTAGCAAAGGAGCAAACTGTGGGGGCATAATTCGGATGAGCCACGTGTCACCATCCTAGAAGAAGAGCAAGACATCTCCTTTCGAACGCGAGGATAGTTGAAGACTAAGACTACGAACCATGGACCACCACCCGAAGATGTCGCCTCAATCCATCAATCTGTCCGAAGTAGTTACCCAAGCTCCCCTCGAAGAATATACCAAGCCCGAAGAAGAAGTCCGCCGAAGAGATAAACCGACATACGAGAGCCGAAGTCACTTGAAGACGAGGCGCACCGAAGACCTCCTTTACTTGGTAGCTAAGATAATGGCATTTGTGTAATTATCATGTAAATTTCCTCTATATAAAGGAAATATCTCCTAGGAGAGAGGGGATCTTCTTTTACTTTCTCTCTCTTTCTCCTTCTCCTCTACTCATCTTCTTCCCAAAAAAACTAGATCTAGATCTAGAACTCCTCTCTAATGGAGATTTATGTAATCCAACACCAAGAAAGTAATAAATTTGTGATGAGGGTTGCATCCGTCGCACCTTGCATCTTCTCCTAACATTTGTACCTTGATTATTTGATTAGGGTTCATACTTGTGATTCAAATATCTAATGGATGTAGAGTGTGGAGTCTATATGCAGATTTTACACTCGCACATAAGCCGTAAGGGCCCTACGAGCTATATGACACAGTCCTCTACCCACAAGACACCCCGTTAGTGGTGGGTACTTTGCATCTAGGATACATAAGCTAATGAAGCATTTGGACCCACTACCACACGACCATGAGGACCTCTTTTTCTGAGGCGTCGAGGGGACAATAAATGGGATTAACATCCACCTCTAAAGGTGGATGGAACCCCGAGGCAGCTGATTCGCTTGTATTCATGGGAATAACATGCGAATCACGCAGCCGAGGGAACTCCTCTAAAAAACAAACACTTAGCCTCGAGGAGGGGCTATCGAGAAACAGATGGGTCGAACTCTAGGCCGTGATAGGAGAATAGTACCATGTCTAAGCTCCAGCCTTGACCGGCACTCCCCCATTGTGTTACTTTATTATCAAGGAACAATCATAGCAGCTACCCACCATATGTTCCTCACTGTACTTGGGCTAAATGGATCATTAGAATACCACCATATTCCACTACACCATATTTTGCTGGTCGCAACGAACCCTGGAAGGTTGCTATTCCTGGTCGCAACGGTCCAACGGCTGTTACGAAAGGTGGTGTAACAAAATTTCGAAACGGCTTTGTCCCTATTGCGATTTTTGGGCTGCAACGGAAATTGCAACGGTTTGAGGCCCGTTACAGCCCATTTTGGATGCAACGCTATCTAAACCGTTGCGAAATTTTTTACTGAAGTCAAAAAAATGACCAGGTCAAAGAAGACCGACCTTGACTTTGACCTAGTCAGTCTTTGACCTGGTCAAAACAAGGTCAGTCAGACTTTGACCTGGTCAAAACAAGATCAGTCAGACTTTGACCTGGTCAAAACAAGGTCAGTCAGACTTTGACCTGGTGATTCTCCACACAGAAATTCTTAGAATCATTTTTACTAGTACAAGTTGAATATATATATATCAATGTCCTTACAAAGTGATGGATATACCTTATATTTGAATCAAGGGAATCTTACAAAAATTACAAAGTGTTTATGATTGAAGGAACTCTTACACTTAAATCAACTTCAAGTACTTGGTAGATTCCAGCAATGGATCTTCAACAACTAGAAGAATAGTCGGTACTATCTCAACTGCTACTGGGTCTGCCAAAGAATGCCTTAAGTTACAACATAACCTGACAGTCAAAAGACTACATCATAAGCTTCTAAAAATTAATTAGGTATTTCTAAAAATCAAAGCAAGTGTAACCATTATAGGTAAAACTACGCAAGAACCGATATACCGAGAATTAACTTTCATGTATATAAAATAGACCAAATGCAAGAATATGAAACTCACTCATTATGTCGGACAATCAACAGGTGCACTTAGGAGATCGTCGCGCAGTTAGGCTTTCCATAAGTTGCGTACTCATGAAGGATATATGTCCTGCATTACAAGAACAATACTGCATTGTCATTAAGGGCTGGTTGGAGCGAGTGCTTCTGAATTTAAAACATGATTCTATTGGCCATCATGTATGCTGATTAGCGAAAACTTTTCTGTTTAAGAAAAAAAATAATAATGGAATGTATCGGAGTTTAGTATACCTTATCCGAGCACAATTTTCATCGTCCTCCTCTTGAGCTGCTGCTGCTGCACCTGCTCCTTGCTGTGCCTTGAATTGCTCTGCAAGCTTTCTTAGGTTGTCCAGGTTATCAGGTCCTGCAAAAAAAAATTGGGCCATCTTTAGACAAGGTATCATCACAAGCTTAAACTGTCCCAACTTAAAGTCATAACCAAATAAGAATACAGACAAAAAATTCATAGGAATGTAGATGAACATACCCAATTGGTTGATGATTCCTGGGAGGATATCTTGCAATTCTGTGTTACAAAAGAACAAGCGTTAGGTCCTCAAATGCTGGCAGGAAACAGCACTATCATGACCAAAATAAATAAAATAACCTCACATTTGCATACAATGTTGAATAAGAAAAATCAGAGAATCGTATGACTAATGATGCATTGCGTTAGTGTCTTGCTTACAACATATCATGACCTGATGAGGATGCCATATAAAGTCCTTTAGCTACTCCAGCATATCGCATTGCTCCTATACGCTGACAAATGACAACCTACGATAAAAGATAACCTTCAGCTCGTAAAACAAAAAGCAATGCCAATAATGTGTAACTAAATGAATGTTATCAAGTTGCGGATCATCCCTGTAGAAGCCCACAAGTAAAATATGTGCATTAGTTCACTGTTAAACTGGCAGGACCTAATACATCACATAAATGAATGTACCAGTAAATGCACACATTTGCCTATAATTTTAAATTGTAACGCACCGACATCAGTTATGTCATATTCAACAGGAGCACAGATGTGTAAGTTAAATCACCAGAAGAGACAAAAAACAAGATCACACTGATTAATAAGAAGTTTTCTACGGTTAAAGAAGACTACAAAATGAAACCATGCACTTACAAGTGTAAGAATAATAAGATGCAGTTACACTGCACAGTAAGAAGAGTACACTAACTCTGTCTACTGGTTATATGCTCCTGGTTCAAACTGCATTAATGTTGGACTTGGCTATTCTCTGAGCTTCTTCCAAGTCCTTCAGAAACCTGCATTCCACAGTATAAGTTTTAAATGAGTATCGACTAAGATACGCTATATGTGAGAATTTGAACAAACCAACTTTAGCTTACCTCTTCGAATTGAGAACGACCGAACCACCAAGTATAAAGCGCGTTCCGGAATTAGAAGCATTCTGTAAAGCCACAGCACGTGCCTCCTCGTATGTTGTGCCGCCCACAATGAAGATCACCACATCCTGAGGTCTGTTTGAATATGAACATGTGAGACTGGTGAATTACAATAATTTATCTGGGTGTTGTTGGGGTCAGGTTTAGGATTTCCATTAGCATGAACAGACCTTAATTCCACGTGCCATGTTGCGAGCAATATTTAGGAGATCCCGATTTCCATATAAATCACCAGTTCTTTTGTCAACACCTGCTTGCTTTATGAGGAACTGGACCAGCTGTAGACACATAACAAACAAAATATAAACAAGCAATTAAATTCTGGCCATAATTTTGCACCCAGATCAAATTAGAATCAAACGCAGATGACTTTTCAAGGAACCAAAGTTTCTAGCATTTAACAAAGTAAACAGAAATTTATACATATATAAGTTGATATTTCAAAGAAACACAAGTAAGAATAATATGGCACTAAACATAGAAATGAGATGTTGGTTTAGCTACTTCACACCAGATTTATACTTAGCAGATCGTGACGCCAGTTTGTTGCACAGCTGCATCAATTGAACTGGGCTGTCTTTCTCGTAGCGCAACGCATACAACATTACTAGACGCAAGCGGTCAACGTCAGAGATGCTATCGTTGCTTAGAAGACTCATGACAGCCTACAAGAGTATTTGTAGAAAATAGTTATATTCAGATTAACCCTGAAAAAAACATCAAGCACCATTTCATCTGAATGTACAAAAGATGAGTTATCAATTTTGAAGCTTTGAAACATTCAGAACCCAGAGCACATCGTTCATCTACATGTTGGATTAAAGATGCACGTAAAATCATAACATAAACTTTTAAAGCAGGGAGTAAGATTTGATTACAGATACTGTAATGAGAGGTGGAAAGCTCCTGCTATTTCTTCCTTTAAAGCAATTTCCGAATCCATCTGAAGAACTTCATCGTCAATCCATGAGCTAATTTTGCCTGGAAAACATAGCGAGATTCGTCAATTAACAACATACCCATGTGTTAACACTAGACAAATCAAAACCCTAATTAGAATAAATTATGAGAAATCCAAAAATCAAACAAAACCTAAATCTAGAATAAGGGGAATGATATCTGGTATGACAAATACTCACCAGAAACCTTAATAAAAAACCAGATCTACTTACAAGCTGAGTAGCAAGTAAAATCATCATCAAACTTACGAACAGAAATAAAACAAGAAATAGAAAGAGAAAGAAATTGAAACAGATTTCGATCGATGGATCTCAGAAGTTAAGCCAAGGTTTTCTTCCGTTTTTTTTTCCTTGAGTCTGGTTGTCAAAGAACCCCATATTTTGTCTCTCGCAGCTCCTCTGATTAACAAGAGAGTTAGGGTTTATACTTCTCAGCACCTAGTTGAATCTTCTTCTGCAAATCCAAAATAATTTTCAGTTAAATACCTAAAATCAAAATCAAAATCAAATCAAGATTGAAACCAAAACAAAGAAATGGAGTTAAGGTTTATACTTCTCAGTGTGTACTTAATCTTCTTCTGCAAATTCAAATAAAAGAGTTACAATCAATTCCTAGGGTTTACGAAATCCTGATATTCAAAGGATATGAAACGGGTTTTGAAACCTGAGATTAATCTTCTTCTGCAAAAGGGTTTGGTACTTTGGTCTTAATGTTGATGATAACGATGATGGGGGATGGTGGTAGAAAGGGGAAAGAGACGAAGGTCTCTGTGTATCTGAGTTTCGAAGAAAAAAAAATAAGTGAAAGAACGGATAAGGCAAGGCATAGATAGGTTAGATCTCACTCACACCACACGCACACTACACACGCACACTACCACACACACACTCCACACGCACACTCCACATAGTGTCCTAAAGTGTAATGAGCCACACGCACACTCCACACGCTTGAAAATTTTCTGTTGCGAAATTGAAACCTAATCTAAGCCGTTGCGTCAATCCGCAACTAAATCTCTACCGTTGCATCAAATCCGCAACGGTTCTGGGTATGTTGCGATTCGCAACGGCACATAAACCGTTGCGAATTTCAGTTGCGGATCGCAGAATATGGTGTAGTGTTCTCTTGGAGAATACTTGGTATCATCGATATCCACCCAACATACCGAGGCAAAACGGGTACCTATAACCTCGATAGCCTATGTTTGCTTTAAAACAGGCAAGTAACTAAAAGCCTTTGGGAAGGGTGATCCATAAGCCCCCACTAGGTTGGTTTACTATCTCTTACATCGAAGTAAGCCCTGGAGTTGCACCTCGAGTAACCTTAGGAGCCTAGAGCATTGCAAAAACAACTTCGTGTTCCGAATCACGAGTTGCTCAATAAACAGTTTACGTTAAGAAAATTTGCAAACGCCAGCCTCGCAAGTCACACGCAATACAGAGGCAACAACAAAAAATGATGAAAAACACAACAAGATAACAGAAGGGATGGACCATCTTCTACTGAGTGTCTTCAAGAACCTTCTTAACGATGGCATCGTCAACTTTGGGAGCATCCTCGGGACCATTCTTTGCAATAGAATTACCAGACTCGCCATCATCCTTTGCATTCTCAACTTCGGGAATACTGTCCATGACAGTTTTAACAGCTTGACCACCAGCCTCGGGACCTTTTCTAGCCTCATGACCAGAAGTTTCGACAAAATCCTTCGAGGATTCCTTTGTCGACTCTTCGGTAGCAATATTTTCACCTTCGACCCCCCTTTTCCTATGCATTTGATCATCACCTCCTTCGTTCTGCTCCTCGCCCTCTGGTTGTGCGATACCAGAATCTCCCACCAAATTTCCCTCCCCTCCTATATCTTCAAGATCACCATCAGTGTTAACATCTTCGCTACCCATTTCTTCATCCTCTTCAACCTCTTCATCCCCAACTTTCCCTTCCTCCAGCAGCTGCGCTACTATGTCCTTGACATCTTGAGAAGAAACTAGTTCTTTATCAGAATCCAGTGAAGCACCAGGATCATTCACACCCAGGCGATAAAAAGGAGGTCGCATTCCGAATTCCCTAAACAAGTACCGGCCATGTTGACGACTGAACAAAGCTGTCTGATCAGCCTCTCCCTCGATGTGCTTATTCAGTTTCAAAACCTCCTCATTCAGCAACTTAATTGGCCATCCTTCTCCTCGCGAACATTTCTTAGAAGCCCAAGCTCATTGTCTTTACTCTTCAACTGAGCATCCAGTCATGAAGCAAGCTCGCTCTGGGTCTTAAGGTTTTCAGATAAGGAGTCTCGCTCCCCCGACAACTTCTTCAAGCTGCTTTCCCAAGTCTTTTGTATCACCTAAATAGCGAGCAAAAATAAAGAAAATCAATGGCAGTACTTCAAAAGAAAGACACCGAAGGAAATTCGATAGCCAAGCAACTATCTCACCTCTACTCTTCTCGAGATCTCTTGAAAGGCTGTTGTTCTCCTGCTGCAAACGAAGAACCTCTTGATCTAGGCGAGTAATCTCAAACCCCCGAGCACGAGACAACTCCAGTAAAAACATCCCATGGTGGTGGTACTATCACAATAAAGCAGCACACAATTAGGTAAACAAACCACAACATATAATGGATCAGTCAAGAGACACTTACATCTTCGACGAATGCTTGATGCATAGTCCACGCCGAGGCAAGAGTATTTCTATCCCAAGAACCAGAAAAAGCTTGAGAAATAAATTTGGCAACAGAGGGGTCGAGCTGATGATTCCGAGGATCCTTAGCATACGCCTTCAAATGATTGGACATATCTTCAGCGTAAGGACCAGGGATAGAACTCCGCTCCACGAACCTTTGAACCTCTTGCTCAGTACAAGGTCTCTGCACAAAGCTGGTGGGAACCGAGGGTCCAACCAAAGAAGGCTGCGACGGTTGACCCAGCGAAGCATCAACCAAGCGATCATTCGAACCATATTCGTCCAAATTTATGCCAGATTGGTGAGGGTCCGATTCAAATTTCGCAGTACTAACATCGGGAAAAGCAGAGGCAGTGGGCTCCTTGATTGGCACAGACCACAGAGTCACTAGGGCCCAGCTTCGGAGCAGAGCTTCGGGAAGTCTGCTCGAAGGTCGAACCGTCCTTTCCCCTTTTCAAGAGACAAATATTCTCATCCTCCTCGGTGTCTTCATCATCCTCGGCAGAGACATTCGAAGGCGCGACAACACCTTTACCAACAACCCTAGTGTGATACCTCTTCGAAACCACTAGCTTCTAGGCAGCAGTCTTCACAATTCTTTTACCACCAGCAACAACACCCGCACGATTGGGATCGCACAGCGAGAACTCCATTATACCATCATTACCAGAAATAACCCCCTCAAGCTGCAAAGCAGTCAATTTGTCAGGTTCTAAACAGAGGCAGGTATTCATACCCATCGAATAAGTGAGGCACGTTGTGTTTATAACCTGACCACTTGCCTCCTTCCCAGTATCAGTAGACTTCGAGGGTCTTTTTTCTTTTCTTCAGTTCAGCAACCTCTTCCTGATCTTGTTGATTTTTCAGTCTCTCTTGCTCCTCTTTCTGAGAAAAAATAAAATAAATAGAGAGGTTACAATAAGAAAATGATTAATAGAAATGATTAAAGAGAAAGCAATCTTATTATACCTTCGCCTTAAAGGCAGCAACTTCTCCCGAAATTTCTTTTTCTCTTCTTCGGAGAAGTGTATCTTGTAGAATTCGACAACAAGGAAATTATGTCCTTCGGGAAAATTCGTTCGTTCAGTCTTGCCTTCCTCGTCAATGAAACCAAAGAGAACTGGGCCCTCGATGAGCACGGGCTTCGAGAACCACACCTCGTCGCTGGAATGGCGAAGAAGCGAGTTTGAATTAGACCCAGGGGGTCCACATCGCCCAAAACATGTTCAGAGTGTGGCACCTTACCAAGGCTCACACTCCAAGGAGCCTTTTTCTTGAGTAAATTTTTCTCTACTCTATAATGCTTGAAAAAATTATCAGCAGTCCAGAAGCTCTGAAGATGGTTAGGATCTTTGGGAAGTTCCTCGTAATAATACGATTTGCCTTCCGAACGAGCCACCCACTCGCGAATAACTCGAATAGAATTTTCATTCAACTGCATTGCGCCACAAGGAGGAGAGATCCAAGAATATATTTCGTAAAATAGAGGATTGGCAGGATTATACAAAGGGATGGGAAGTCCGGCGCCGAGTTGCTCACCGGAGACGATTATCTTTCTATTATTACACTCATTTGCAGAAATAAGCTCAGGAGACAGGTTAACCCCCCTACCAAGGCTCTTACAGGGAAAAAGGTTTATCTTAAAGCCATAAATCGCAGCCCTTTCCTCCAAAGTAAGCTGCTGGGGATCAACCATCTTCCGGGGAAAGGTAATACCAGCCAGAGCATTCTTTTTGGGAGCCTGAACACAGCAAAAGAAGTCAGAAAGGAGACAAAGAAACAAGAATCAAGAAAGGTAGAATACAGCAGAAGACCATCAGTAAATCTTACCATTCCTAAGAGATAAAATCACGAAAAAAAACGACGGGAGAAAGCTTCGAAAACTGAAAAACTGAGAAGGCGGCGAAAAGTTTAAAAGAATGAAGAAGAAGGAGAAAGAGAGGGAGAATGGGTTTAAATAGAAGATGGGGAACCGGCGCAACAGGTAAAAGGTAGAACTGGTGATGGTTTCAAAAAATCATTAAAGCAACGTGTGTCAGTTGAGGAAACTAAACAATGGACACGTATCGAGGAAGATGAAGCACCACGAGTTTTCTTCTCCGAACCTCATCGATATTTGGATAAGAAAAGAGGCAAACTGTGGAGGGTAAAACACCCTCGGGACACGTGTCAAGATCAGAAGGAATAGGCCCATCTCAAAGATGTTGCAGCCATACTTCGGATTAATCTGCAAAGTGACCTCGAGAGAAGCCTCGAACATACCTTCGAAGGATAAGGATGCGAAGTCATCTTCGGAGGACTCACCCAAGGAACCGCCTTACTCGACAAGCTCTGACACCTCCACGATCGAGTAGTTTATCTTATTAGCTGTAAACCACTACAGACTCGGCCTATATAAGGCGAGCTCGAGATCATTTGTAAGGGTTGGATTTTTGGTATAACCTAAGTCGTGAGAGTCAGATTAGGTTAGTTTCTCCTCAAGCTTCTAAGGATCATATCCATGTATTAGTTAGCATGAAATTGAATCAATAGTCATGTTTTTATTTTACATATACTCTTATATAGTTTATCTTCGGCATAGTTCTTATCTTCCTCGTACTCATATGAATGAATACTGTATAGCTTGATTATAGATATGATGGTTGTCGAGTATGAAGTGCTTATGCAGATTTCGTACTCACACAATCACTATGCATAAAGGCTGAGTTTCAGATCATGGCGCTTTTAATACCAGGACCCAAGGAACCAGGTTAAGACATCTATTTTGTGCTTCAGCCATTGATAGAGGACTTGAATCTACTTTGGGAGGGAGTTGACGCGGTAGATATGCATCTAAAGCAGTCGTTTAAGTTGAGGGTAATCCTAATGTGGGGTATTCATGATTTACCTGCATATGGCAATGTTTCTGGTTGTGTAGTTCACGGTTACAAAGCATGTTCTGGATGTGGAGATGACACTGAAAGCAATTGGTTAAATCATTGAAGAAAGATTGTGTACCGAAATTTTCGAAGATTTCTGAAGTCGAATCATCCCTTCAGGAAAGGCAAGCATTTAGGACTGAAAACAACGAAGAGTAGATTGGCACCAGCTTGATTAAGTGGAGAAGAAGTCCTGATGAAGACCAGCAATCTGCATTATCTTCCCGGTAAGCTTACCAAAGATGGAAAGAAAAGAAAGAAAGATTTTTATGAAGTTTGTGCCGATGAACCGAATTCAACAACTAAAGCTTTTTTATAAGAGAGCGAAGCTGTTCGATGTTTCAACATGGGCATATAATTCTTATCGTCACTGGCTTGATGTAATGCACTGCGAGAAGAATTTCATTGAGCATCTTGTAGATGCACTTCTCGACATAAAGAAGAAATCGAAAGATAGTGTCAATGCAAGAAAAGATATGAGGTATCTCAACATTCAAAGAGAACAGTGGATCACTGCAGATTCTAAAACAGGAAAAGAGGTAATTCCCGATGCTCCTTACGTTTTGACCAAGGCAGAGAGAAAAAACTTCCTTCAGATATTGAAAAGCATCAAGTTTCCTACTGGATTTTGTTCAAATCTTGGAAACAATGTTACGATTGAACCTCACGGTCTGCATTGTTTGAAGTCGCATGACTATCATTTCATTATGGAGGATTTGCTGCCGGTGATGCTTCAACATGCTTTCCCACGCTACCCATACCTCCGCAGGGCTCTTCAACAAATTAGTTTATTCTTTAGAATCTTGTGCTCGAAGGTTTTGAACAAAAGTGAACTACAACAGGCCAGATACATGGTCGCCGAGGCGATGTGTGTCCTTGAAAAGTATTTTCCACCTTCTTTCTTCGTTATCAGCATCCAT